>QNTS01004754.1:12736-25616 GCA_003317085.1 Hucho hucho
AGAGTGGATCATTTAGAGTGGAACATTTCACCTAAAAATCCTTGAGGAGAAAATAACATCATAACATAAAACTCTCCTTGAGGACAGCAAAAACTTCACCCCCACGGCAGGCAGCGAGTGGATCGATCCGCCTGTCCATTGACACCCAGCTGCAGCCCTGGTGTTGTGTTTTCCCAATCAATAGGGAAAGTGCACCATCAGAGGTCACGGAAATGACAGCGTGGTGATTGTGAAGGCATGCCATGCAACACGCACACACACATAGTGTGTTCTCCGAACTGTTGAATTAGCAATGGAGTTGAAGTTCTAATTTAAGTATGCTAAAACACAGTTTGAAGGAAGTTGAAGGTAGTTTCTGGAGCCATTGCTAACTAGCGTTAGCTGACTGAAAGTCTACAGGAACAGCTAGCATGCAGAAACAAAATGTTAGCTTTTCCTGTAGACTTCCAGTCATTGCGCTAGTTAGCAATGGCTCCCGATACTACCTTACATTTCCTTCAAACTGTATGCAGAGACATACAAATGGTATCCATGAGTTCATGAGTAAAGAGGCACATTTACAAAATGTTGCACTATCCCTTTAAAGCCATGTGTAAGTCAATAAAAGGAGGGAACAGTTACTGTATATTCTGTGTTAGGATTCACTAGTGGCTTGAAACAGGCGGATGAACCTCCTTATTGGCCAAAGAATGGGTGTCTCAGACTGAAAAATAGTTGTGATTGGGTGGTAGGTGCTGACTTGCGGGAGGATTGGTCATACATGTCACTTAGATTGGATGATCTGCTTGGTCAATAGGTTTAGGAGGTTATTGCCTGGAATTTCATCAAGCAAACTTTAATAGAACATTTTAATTGCGTTTTATTTCTGCAGCATTTTCTAATTATGACAAGTTGCTAGAACTTTTTTTACGCTAAAACATTTTTCCTGGAATTGATTTCCAAATTACATAGTAAAATGGTCATAACACAATAGTAAGAGTAATTATGTAAGAGATAATCGCCTCCGTTCTTTACATTACCTTGGAAATAATGGACGACACTGCGGGATGAGGCGGAGCGGAGTCCTTTTGCGGAGTTCATTTTTCTAATGTAATGTACAGAACGGAGGTGTAGATCCCACTTGTACCACAGTTGCCAAAGCAAACAATACTAAAGCACACATTTACCGGTAGAAATAACATGTTCTCCATTATTGCAAAGTGTCCGGATATCTTTTCCAACTATCCCGATATCTTTTCCAACTGTCCCGATATAGGAAGTTTATTTATTTATAGGGGACAATGCACATTAATCAACATCAATATTACAATAATGCAACATTCATGTAAATGTGCCAGGGTTAGCCAAAAGCTAATTTGCACCCGTAGTCCCAGGACAGGTAAGGGCAATTACACATACACAATAGAAATACTCACTCAAAATGCAAAATACAAATACATTACATCCAATAAAATATAATTCTAACAGCAACAACACTATTATCAACTGTCGTCTTACATATGAGGAACCACAGATAACTCATGTGTACAGGTTTGGATAGATTTGAGCCATGTTTTCAGTTTAAATGTAAAAGTACAATAATCAGTGCAGCTTCTCAAGTCCATGGGCATTGCATTCCAGTATATTGTAGCTCTAACAGAGAAGGCCGATTGACCGAATTTACTGTGTCGAAAAGGGACAACGCAATCCCCTCTAGTTACTTCCCTTGTTATCTTGGAGGAGCTTTCCTTGAGCATGATATTTTTTATTTTTTATTTTATTTAACCTTTATTTAACTAGGCAAGTCAGTTAATAACAAATTATTATTTACAATGACGGCCTACCCCGGCCAAACCTAGACGATGCTGGGCCAATTGTGCGCCGCCCTATGGGACTCCCAATCACGGCCAGATGTGATGCAGCCTGGATTTAAACCAGGTACCGCAGTGACGCCTCTTGCACTGAGATGCAGTGTCAGACCACTGCGCCACTCGGGATATGCCGGCAGAGGGGTGAAGAGGCAAGACCATGCAGGATCTTAAAGACAAGGCTTGGATCTACATACTGCTTAAAGCTATCCAGACTGAATAAATTATTTTTGTGAACTATGTGACAATGGTGGTAACTGTTTGGTTTGTTATCAAAAATCTTAAGTGATTCAATTGGTTTCAGAATCATAGCTCCTGCATATGACCAGCATGTGAGGCAATATCTCAGATGTGAGAAGAGCATAGCATACATACACTACCGTTCAAAAGTTTGGGGTCACTTAGAAATGTCCTTGTTTTTGAAAGAAAAGCAAATTTTTTGTCGATTAAAATAACATCAAATTGATCAGAAATACAGTGTAGACATTGTTACTGTTGTAAATGACTATTGTAGCTGGAAATGGCAGATTTTTAATGGAATATCTACATAGGCGTACAGAGGCCCATTATCAGCAACCATCACTCCTGTGTTCCAATGGCAATTTGTGTTAGCTAATCCAAGTTTATCATTTTAAAAGGCTAATTGATCATTAGAAAGCCCTTTTGCAATTATGTTAGCACAGCTGAAAACTGTTGTTCTGATTAAAGAAGCAATAAAACTGGCCTTCTTTAGACTAGTTGAGTATCTGGAGCATCAGCATTTGTGGGTTTGATTACAGACTCAAAATGGCCAGAAACAAATGACTTTTTTTCTGAAACTCGTCAGTCTATACTTGTTCTGAGAAATGAAGGCTATTCCATGCAAGAAATTGCCAAGAAACTGAAGATCTCCTACAACGCTGTGTACTACTTCCTTCACAGAACAGTGCAAACTGTCTCTAACCAGAATAGAAAGAGGAGTGGGAGGCCCCGGTGCACAACTGAGCAAGAGGACAAGTACATTAGAGTGTCTAGTTTGAGAAACAGACACCTCACAAGTCCTCAACTGGCAGCAACATTAAATAGTACCTGCAAAACACCAGTCTCAATGTCAACAATGAAGAGGCGACTCCGGGATGCTGGCCTTCTAGGCAGAGTTGCAAAGAAAAAGCCATATTTGAGACTGGCCAATGAAAAGAAAAGATTAAGATGGGCAAAAGAACACTGACACTGGACAGAGGAACTCTGCCTAGAAGGCCCGTTTAACAAGGACTCTCTCCTCCTCACCAGTGTCATGATCAAAGATATGATCAAGAGCCTCACATACAGTATATCGTTTGGTCATTGTGCTGCCACAGAATGAATTGTGAGCAAGGCCTCAAAAAAGCTTAATATACCAGAGCTGCAAGAAAAGTTCTATATATTATTGAAACAATGTTGCGATTGTTTGTGAGAATGCCAACAGGTGTGGTTCCCGTGGGGGAATAATTCTATTGGGGAAAGGTTCCCGTGGGGGTTGACATGGAAGCCAAGAAGGGCAGTGAGTTGTGTGTGTGTGTGTGTGTGTGTGTGTGTGTGTATGTGTGTTTGTGTGTGTTTGTGTGTGTGTGTGTGTGTGTGTGTGTGTGTTCAAACACACATGCATGTTGGGGTCTGGGAGAGGAAGTGTGTCCATCTGATGAATGGGCATGTGCCTGAACTCAATTTTATACACTAATTGTAGTCTGACCCATTCAATTCTAATGACCGGTCATTTTTGACCAGGAACACCCAACATTTTATGAAAATCATCAAAATGTATTTTGTGTGTTCAGATGCCCTGTGTGGACAAAGTCATGGAACCTTATGACAATCAGATGAAATTAACTACATTTTTCAGAGAGAATTAGACCGGAACACAGCAGGAGGGTTAAGGGAGGATAGTTTGGATAGGAGGACCTCATGATTCACAGTATCAAAGGCCTGTTTAAGATCCAAAAAGACTTTGCCGACTTCACCTACAGTTGAAGTCGGAAGTTTACATACACAAACTCGTGTTTTAACCACTCCACAAATTTCTTGTTAACAAACTATAGTTTTGGCAAGTCGGTTAGGACATCTACTTTGTGAATGACACAAGTAATTTTTCCAACAATTGTTTACAGACAGATTATTTCACTTATAACTCACTGTATCACAATTCCAGTGGGTCAGAAGTTTACATACACTAAGTTGACTGTGCCTTTAATAAGCTTGGAAAATTCCAGAAAATTATGTCATGACTTTAGAAGCTTCTGATAGGCTAATTGATATAATTTGAGTCAATTGGAGGTGTAGCTGTGGATGTATTTCAAGGCCCACCTTCAAACAATGTGCCTCTTTGCTTGACATCATGGGAAAATCAAAAGAAATCAGCCAAGACCTCAGAAAAAAAATGCTAGACCTCCATAAGTCTGGTTCATCCTTGGGAGCAATTTCCAAACGCCTGAAGGTACCACCTTCATCTGTACAAACAATACCGCTCAGGATGGAGGCGCGTTCTCTCTCCTAGTGGTGTACGTAGTTTGGTGCGAAAAGTGCAAATCAATCCCAGAACCACAGCAAAGGACCTTGTGAAGATGCTGGAGGAAACAGGTACAAAAGTATCTATATCCACAGTAAAACGAGTCCTATATCGACATAACCTGAAAGGCCACTCAGCAAAGAAGAAGCCACTGCTCCAAAACCTCCATTAAAAAAGCCACACTACGGTTTGCAACTGCACATGGGGACAAAGATCGTACTTTTTTGAGAAATGTCCCTGGTCTGATGAAACAAAAATAGAATGGTTTGGCCATATTGACCATTGTTATGTTTGGAGGAAAAAGGGGGAGGCTTGCAAGCCGAAGAACACCATCCCAACCGTGAAGCACGGGGGTGGCAGCATCATGTTGTGGGTGTGCTTTGCTGCAGGAGGGACTGGTGCACTTCACAAAATAGATGGCATCATGAGGAAGGGAAATTATGTGGATATATTGAAGCAACATCTCAAGACATCAGTCAGGATGTTAAAGCTTGTGGGTCTTCCAAATGGGTCTTCCAAATGGACAATGACCCCAAGCAAACTTCCAAAGTTGTGGCAAAATGGCTTAAGGACAACAAAGACAGGGTATTGGAGTGGCCATCACAAAGCCCTGACCTCAATCCTATAGATTTGTGGGCAGAACTGAAAAAGCGTGTGCGAGCAAGGAGGCCTACAAACCTGACTCAGTTACACTAACTCTGTTAGTCTATGTAAACTTCTGACCCACTGGGAAAGTGAAAAAAATAACAGCTGAAATAAATGATTCTCTCTACTATAATTCTGACATTTCACATTCTTAAAATAAAATGGCGATCCTAACTGACCTAAGACAAGGAATTTTTACTAGGATAAAATGTCAGGAAATGTGAAAAACTGAGTTTAAATGTATTTGGCTAAGGTATATTTAAACTTCCGACTAGATTTAATGCACTGTAGAAAATAGCAATTGGCTGTTTCGGTAGAATGGTTAGTTCTGAATCCAAATTGCATTTGATGTATGGAGTTGCCCTGATTGAGGTGATCAGTCAGATGATCAGCCACCCATCTTTCAGCTACTTTTGATAGCATTGGAAGATTGCTTGCAGGTCGGTCATTTTCCACCAGTGTTGGGTCACCAGATTTTTAAACAGGTATCACTGCAGCAGACTTCCAAGCATTGGGGAAGAACCCATATTTGATGGACAGATGAACTAGATGTACAATAGGGGCAATCATAGAATATTTGTGTCTCTTCAGGAATACAGTGTCAATACATATTTTGTTCTAGAGCTCCTGAAGAAGTTAATAATACTGTCCACTGCTGACCCTGAGATTTCAGGAATTCTGAATATTGGTTTATTGTTATCTATGGGAGTGAGAACTGTGGTCTTGGTTGAAAATCTTTGAGCCAGTTCCCTTACAGAGCCAACAAAACTAGTCTTGAATTAGAATCCAATTAACCTTTAATTCAGGATGTTTTGGACTTTTCAGATCCTCTCCCTGTTAGTTTAAGATTTTCCAAATCCCTTTGCCATTTCCCTTTGCTTCATTGATCACTCTGAAGAAGAACTCTGATTTTGCTATTTTTTTTTAAAATATGCCTTACCACCTTATTTCTCAGTGATGTAAATATACATCTGTCATCATTCTGACCAGACTTCAGTGCTTTTTTCAAGGAAAGATCCCGTTCTCTCATCTGCCTCCAGAGGTCCTCGTTGAGCCATGATAGAGAGGTTTTCCATCTTGGCTTACGTTGAAATTTCCTGGTAAAAGAGGTATCCACTTTGTCAATAGCCTACAGAAATGTTCTGTATCCAGACTCTGGGTCTTCATTGCTTAACAGATCAGACCAGTCAATTTGACTTATAGCTGCATCGTAGTTTGCTCACTTTTCTGGATTTCTTTATCGTACTGTTGCACATTAATATGGTTCTTAAATCTCTTTTTAGTGAGCTTTCTAACCACCAATGTAACATTGTGGTCAGATATGCCAGTTAGTAAGTTAATGGACTTAGTTATTCAATCAGGTCTGTTAGTAAACACCAGATCAATTTGAGTCTGGGATGTCTGTGTTAATCTGGTTGGTCCTTGTATTATTTGAGTCAGGTTGAAATAGTCTGTGATCTCTTAGAGTTTTCCTGCATGTTTTGTTTTCCCAGTTTATATTGAAATCGCCCATGAAGATGATCTCCTTATGATCACATTCTTTAAGCATGGCATTTAAATGGTCATAAAACGAGATATAAAATGTTGGTGGTCAATATAATCCAATAATAGTGAGACATGAGGGGAAAGGAAGACATTCAGCCCCATATATTCAAGGTCATTGGCATGTTTCCAAATGATACAATTGCATTTAAAGTTATCTTTCATGTACGTAAGCAATCCACCCCCTCCCTGTCTTCTCACCTGTACCTCTTGAATATTGAATATCCAGGGACATTAAAGGCAGAAATAGGAGAAGATTTCTTCAGCCATGTCACAGAGAAACAGAATTAGAGTCATTCAATAAATGTTCTACCTGTTCACTCTTAGAAATAATACTACGAATATTCAGATGACCTCCTAATATTCCTCAAGGGTCCCAGAGCAATTTAGCCTGACTAACAGTTTGAAAAAGTTTAATGGTACAATGTTTTCTAATAGCTGGTTTTAATGTCCATTCCAGAATGCCTTTCTAATCAATCAGATACAAGTATGCTGTGGTATAATATTAATTAGTTTGCACCATTTGGTACCAGGTAATTACCAATTTTGAAAAATTATTTTATGTACCAGCTAAAATACCCATTGATTCCTCGTAAACTCATGGTTTTAACTCCAGTGTTAAGGTACTTATAGTATAACAACATATGCAATTTATCCAAATTGTCTTTCAGTCATGCGTTTGGGTGGCCCCAGCGGGAATAAAACCCACAACCCCTGGCTTTGCAAGCACCACACTCAATCAACTGAGCCATTCACGACCACAGTATCAGCAGCCAACTGTAGGCCTACCACTGCTGATTCGCTGAAGCAGGTCAGTGAGAAAACTAATCATGGCATCCTCTCTGTGAGTCACATGGGTCCTCTCTTCTCAGCTCTGAGGTGATCAGAGCTGGGGGGGGGGTTGAGTGGCAATCAGGCTCTATGCAGTCTAATGGTTTGCATGCCCTCTATCCATTCTGTCCCATCACTGTGTATTAAGCAGAGCCTGTATAGATCATATCTTCTCGGTCTGTAGAATAATCAGAAATAGATTACACGAAGAGAAGCCTACTTTTGCATGTTTCATTGATTTCCAGAAAACTTTTGATTTTGAAAAATAGGGATATTTTAGCCTATCGTTTGTTAAAGACAGGAGTTGATGGTAAATTGTATCACGCAATCCAGTCTCTTTACAAAGTACCAATTGCTTGTGTGCGTATTAATGAAAATCGTTCCGATTTGGTTTCCCACACCCTCGGGTGTAAAACAAAGACACGCCTTATCACCGACGGTTTGCTATGTTTATAAATGATTTGGCAAAATAAATGAAACCGTTAAATATTGGAATAAGATATGATGATGAAATGCTAAATATCCTTTTATATGCTGCGTGTGTCCTGTTCTGGGCTATTCAGCAGGAGTGTGGGGTGCAAAGAGGTATCTCAAAAATTAACATGTCCATAACAGAGCAGTACTTTACTTTTTAGGTGTCCACAATTGTGCACCTATACTTGCAATAACTGGGGACATGGGCTGGGAACCCTGTGAGGTGAGATGGAAGGTGTGTAGGGTGAGACGTTGGATTAGACTGTTGGATATGCCAACTGCCAGAGTTTTTCAATGGGCAACTGAAATGTCTGACCTTTTCCAACAGTCTGACTGTGAACATCCTGTACGGAAACCAAATTAAGGGAGACAAAGAAGACCTCTTCAGTAGGTACCAAAACATTCAAGGGACATTTTCTCAAACGTTATTAGGGCTATCTTCTGTATACCACGCCTACCTTGTCACAGCACAACTGATTGGCTCAAATGCATTAAGAAGGAAAGAAATTCCACAAATTAACTTTTAACAAGGCACACCTGTTAATTGAAATGCATTCCAAGTGACTAACTCATGAAGCTGGTTGAGAGAATGCCAAGATTGTGCTAAGAGTCTTGGTGGTTCCAAACATCTTCCATTTAAGACTGATGGAGGCCACTGTGTCTTGGTTTCATCAGACCAGATAATCTTGTTTCTCATGGTCTGAGAGTCTTTAGGTGAATGTTGGCAAACTCCAAGCTGGCTGTTATGTCTTTTACTGAGGAGTGGCTTAGGAAGAATCATGGTGGTTCCAAACTTCTTCCATTTAAGAATGATGGAGGCCACTGTGTTCTAGGGGACCTTCAATGCTGCAGAAATGTTTTGGTACCCTTCCCCAGATCTGTGCCTCAACACAATATTGTCTCGAATCTCTACGGACAATTCTTTCGTCCTCATGGCTTGGTTTTTGCTCTGACATGCACTGTCAACTGTGGGAACTTATATAGATAGGTGTGTGCCTTTCCAAATCATGTCCAATCAATTGAATTTACCACAGGTGGACTCCAATCAAGTTGTAGAAACCTCTCAAGGATGATCAATGGAAACAGGATGCACCTGAGCTCAATTTTGAGTCTCATTGCAAAGGGGCTGAATATTTATGTAAATAAGGTATTTCTATTTTTTATTTATATGTAATACATTTGCAAAAAATTCTAAAAACCTGTTTTCACTTTGTCATTATGGGGTATTGTGTGTAGATTGCTGAGGAATGCATTTGCAGCCCAAATCGACTCAACCAGAAAAATGATATAACACAACTTAGCCACAACACCCAGTGGGCATGCGTGATGATGTAGCCCAGGGATGAACTCATCATTTTGTATTTTTATTTGTATTTATTATGGATACCCATCTTCCTGGGGTCCAGCAAAATTAAGGCAGTTTATGCAATTTTAAAACATTACAATACATTCACAGATTTCACAACACACTGTGTGCCCTCAGGCCACTACTCCACCACTACCACATATCTACAGTACAAAAACCACATGTACGTGTGTGTATAGTGCGTATGTTATTGTATTTTACTGCTTGCATCAGTTACTTGATGTGGAATATAGTTTCATGTAGTCATGGCTCTATGTAGTACTGTGCATCTCCCATAGTCTGTTCTGGACTTGGGGACTGTGAAGAGACCTCTTGTGGCATGTCTTGTGGGGTATGCATGGGTGTCCGAGCTGTGCGCCAGTAGTTCAAACAGACAGATTGGTGCATTCAACATGTCAATACCTCTCATAAATACAAGTAGTGATGAAGTCAATCTCTCCTCCACTTTCAGCCAGGAAAGATTGACATGCATATTATTATTATTAGCTCTCTGTGTACTTCCAAGGACCGTAGTTGCTCCCGGGTCTGCGTACCCACATCCATACCCACACATGCGGTCAGAGCCGGCCCTAAGCAACATTTTGTTGGCCCATCCCCAGTCTTTAATATGATATCTGGTGAGAGTCCCTAACAAAATCAATGGGGACCCCGATCGGTAATTCAACCATGATTACTACAAGTATAAAACACGTTAGCTGACATGGGCTAATTGAGTGACTGTCAGTGAAAAATCCACATCCACATTTCAAAATTGACCTTAATATTCTACTATTCTAACTATCAACAGTAAGTTGAGACCCTGACTGAGTTCCCCCAAAAATAATTGCCTGTGCCACATGGAACAAGAAACTTTTAACCTGCATCGGCCCTGAGAGATGCACAGTGAAGAGTATCCTGAGTTAATAATTTGCGCTTGACACAACAGAGGGGTTTGGAGAGGGAGAGAGAGAGAGACCCGCTCGGCGATCCATTTTAGAATAGCATGAGTGTGTGACTTGTTCACGGTGGAGGATTCACTTGCGTGTGTGTCACTCGCTGTAACCTAAAAAAAAGATGCACTGGATCGAATTGCCTCAGTTGCTAGAACATGAGAATCACCAAAACACTTCCACAACTGCACTATCATTCCGGACAAATGAGATATGGGAATATTAAGCGATGGTCTATGACAAGAGATCGCCTTGTTTATGGAAGTGTCCTAAAGCCATTTCTCAGCACAATGTGGTATAGGATAGCCATGAATGATCAGACCATTAGACCTTCATTGCTGATATCATCTGTTTCAATGTGCCATCAATCAAAGCGTATCGAATCACTTTATTGCCACCCTGTTGCATCTACTTTCTTGGATTAATCGGATACAATACATTTTTTTTTTTTTTTTTAATTTAACCTTTATTTAACTAGGCAAGTCAATTAAGAACAAATTCTTATTTACAATGACACCTACCAAAAGGCAAACGGCCTCCTGCGGGGACTGGGGCTGGGATTAAAAAAATATATTAAAAAATTATATAAATATAGGACAAAACACACATCACGACAAGAGAGACAACACTACATAAAGAGAGACCTAAGACAACAACATAGCATGACAGCAACACATGACAACACAGCATGGTAGCAACACAACATGACAACAACATGGTAGCAACACAAAACATGGTACAAACATTATTGGGCACAGACAACAGCTGCCTCATTGCCTGCATCCGCCTGCATCCGTAATGGGTCTGCGGTCAAACGACCACCCCTCATCACTGTCAAACGCTCCTTAAAACACTTCAGCGAGCAGGCCTTTCTAATCGACCTAATCGGTTATTCTTTAAAAGTGCTTTCCTCACCATCTTAAATAAGCATGCCCCATTCAAAAAATTTTGAACCAGGAACAGATATAGCCCTTGGTTCACTCCAGATCTGACTGCCCTTGACCAGCACAAAAACATTCTGTGGCGGACTGCATTAGCATCGAATAGCTCCCGCGATATGCAACTTTTCAGGGAAAAAAAAAAAAAAAAGCAAAAACTAGCTTTTTTAAACAGAAACTTGCATCCTGTAGCACAAACTCCAAAAGGTTCATAGAGAATAAGATCACCTCCTCCCAGCTGCCCCTCTACAAATCAGCTAGGCTAGACAATCTGGACCCTCTCTTTCTAAAATTATCTGCCGCAATTGTTGCAACCCCTATTACTAGCCTGTTCAACCTCTCTTTCGTATCGTCTGAGATCCCCAAAGATTGGAAAGCTGCCGCGGTCATCCCCATCTTCAAAGGGGGAGACACTCTAGACCCAAACTGCTACAGACCTATATCTATCCTACCCTGCCTTTCTAAGGTCTTTGAAAGCCAAGTTAACAAATAGATTACCGACCATTTAGAATCCCACCGTACCTTCTCCACTATGAAATCTGGTTTCAGAGCTGGTCATGGGTGCACCTCAGCCACGCTCAAGGTCCTAAACGATATCATAACCGGCATCGATAAGAGACATTACTGTGCAGCCGTATTCATCGACCTGGCCAAGGCTTTTGACTCTGTCAATCACCACATTCTTATCGGCAGACTCAACAGCCTTGGTTTCTCAAATGACTGCCTCGCCTGGTTCACCAACTACTTCTCAGGGAAAGTTCAGTGTGTCAAATCGGAGGGCCTGTTGTCCGGACCTCTGGCAGTCTCTATGGTGGATGCCACAGGGTTCAATTCTCGGGCCGACTCTTTTCTCTGTATACATCAATGATGTCGCTCTTGCTGCTGGTGATTCTCTGATCCACCTCTACGCAGACGACACCATTCTGTATACTTCTGGCCCTTCTTTGGACACTGTGTTAACTAACCTCCAGACAAGCTTCAATGCCATACAACTCTCCTTCCGTGGCCTCCAACTGCTCTTAAATGCAAGTAAAACTAAATGCATGCTCTTCAACTGATCGCTGCCCGCCTGTCTAGCATCACTACTCTGGACGGTTCTGACTTAGAATATGTGGACATCTACAAATACCTAGCTGTCTGGATAGACTGTAAACTCTCCTTCCAGACTCACATTAAGCATCTCCAATACAAAATTAAATCTAGAATCGGCTTCCTATTTCGCAACAAAGCATCCTTCACTCATGCTGCCAAACATACCCTCGTAAAACTGACTATCCTACCGATCCTTGACTTCGGCGATGTCATTTCCAAAATAGCCTCCAACACTCTACTCAGCAAATTGAATGCAGTCTATCACAGTGCCATCCGTTTTGTCACCAAAGCCCCATATACTACCCACCACTGCGACCTGTATGCTCTCATTGGCGGCCCTCGCTTCATATTCATCGCCAAACCCACTGACCAGGTCATCTATAAGTCTTTGCTAGGTAAAGCCCCGCCTTATCTCAGCTCACTGGTCACCATAGCAGCACCCACCCATAGCACGCGCTCCAGCAGGTATATTTCACTGGTCACCCCCAAAGCCAATTCTTCCTTTGGCAGCCTTTCCTTCCAGCTCTCTGCTGCCAATGACTGGAACGAATTGCAAAAATCACTGAAGCTGGAGACTCATATCTCCCTCACTAACTGTAAGCATCAGCTGTCAGAGCAGCTTACAGATCACTGCACCTGTACATAGCCCATCTGTAAATAGCCCATCCAACTACCTCATCCCCATATTGTTATTT
>QNTS01004754.1:32126-61717 GCA_003317085.1 Hucho hucho
CATTGACTTTTGACTTCCTATGGTAACATATTGCAAATGGACAAAACATAGGCCTTATGGACAATAAAGTTAATAAAACTAAATCAATAAAATGATACAAAGGTATGTTTATACACATCTTATATACGTGTTATCATCAAAAAAATCAAAAGAATCGCGAAAAACGGTCCAGAAAGCACTTTTTTAGGGGGCGTAGGTATTTTGATATTTTTTTTTGAAATGTCCAAATTTGACCCTTGGGTCTTGACTTCATGTACATATGCAATATGATTTGCCCCGATGGAGCGCGCTCGCCCCCTATAGTAATTTTGAGTTATTACATTTGGCATTAGCCATATGCCATTTGCCATAAGAAATGATTGATCTGCCGTCCATTTGGGCACTCTTTTCCATCGTGTGTATGTTTCGTCCAATGGCAATATGTTGCCATTCATTTTTGTCCATTTCATGGGGGTATTCCCTTACCTCGTCCCCAGTCCATAGGCTATATTGCGCGCAGGAAGTATGTCTGGTGCAGATTGGTTTGCGTAATGGAGACCTGCCTTTCTCATAGCCTTTGGTGAAATTACGTTAAATTACGGAATTTAACTGCTGCTAGCGCACCTCATGCCAAGCAGCCCACCATCACTTTCGTTTACAATGCACCCCCACCACTTCTCTCTTTCTAACTCTCTTGCCTCTTTCCTCCCTCCTGCTCTTTCTCCCTCTCTCTCTACCACACACACTCGCTGAAGCCCGCGTCCTCTCTCTCTCTCTGGTTTCTTCTCCCTCTCGCTCTCTTTCTCTCAGCCTCGGAGAATTCCTCATCCGAACCACAATCACGTAGGATTGCATAGAGCGAAAAAGAAGGCTGTTTGCAAACCAGGCAATGAAGAGTGGACTTCACCGGTTGCTTTGATAGTACTTTTCACAACAGGCTACAAGTGAGATTTGTGCTTAGATTTTTCCCACTGGGCACAGACGTCAATTCAACGACTATTCCACGTTGGTGCAAAGTCATTTTTTGTAAGAAATGACGTGGAAACAACATTGATTTCAACCAGTGTGTACACAATGGGTTCGAATGATGTCAGTTTAGGATGCTCGTTACCTGTCATGGCAACATATATTTTCCGACTGTTCTCCAACTTGTTGTAACTCTCCGTCTTCCAGAGAACATCTTTTTACCCGCGGCTCGAGTGTCGAGCCCGTAGTTGTCCAAAAGGCAATGTCGTCCGCGGGCTGGTGAACAGTGTGTCCACGCACATGAACAGTGAACTCAGAAAGTTGTGCAATGTCGAGCACTAGAAATTGACGAGGAGTGAAAACGATGGATAATGAAACTATTTATGGGACATTTTATCAGGATAACTGGGAATAATCTGGACTGGAGATAAAGAGGAGTACCTTGGAGAAATTTGCACACATGTTCTGAATGTAAAATACAAATTAGTTTATTTAGAGATATAGTAGCCTACCTATTTGTAAAGACTGCCTTTGCAATATTGTATATGTATATCGATGTTGTTACCCTTATTTGGATCGCAAATATGTTTGATTTCAGCATTCAGCAAGTTCAGTCATTTTATGCACCTTACCTACATATTTATCATAATGGCGCACTTATGCAGCCTTATGCATTGGACCAGCCATAATCAGCACCCTCAGCAATATCTTGACAACATCTCGCTCTTAGTAGATGCGGAGACGATTCAAGTGGTCTACACTAAGGTTAGTCTACCGGGGAGATGGCGGCGGCGCTCGCCAGCTCCCTGATACGACAGAAACGTCAAGCAAGAGAGGCAAACAGCGAAAAGGTCGCTACTTCGAAACGGCGCACCAGCCCCAACAAAGATCCCCGTTCCTTGTGTGAGAGGCATATATTTACTGTCTTCAACAAAATTCGGTTCTGCAGCGGCAAGAAAAGACCAGTCCGCAGGAAGCCAGGTCAGTGACCTCAGAGCAGTGCTGCGTTCAGTACATTAAAACGTAATAGAACGTTACATTTAACGGACACGGCGCTGTACTGAACGACCAGGGATGAACGGGGAGGGTTGTGTTGTGGCTTCAAAATATATCGCTCCCCTTTTAAATACGTCAATCATTGCTTCAAGCCACAGCCTGCACATCCAATTATCAGAGCAAACATATCTCAAAGTCTGTTCAAGAATATACAAGGTTTTGGGAAAACGTGTTGTTCAGTACAAATCGTTCCGCAATTTAGCAAACGAATAATCGCAAATTCAGAATTTGCTCAAATTGAGCTGTATGTTTTTTTTAAATATATATACAAAAACCATTACAACAATATTAACATCTTGATTTTTGTCCAAAGTAACAGTTAGCAAAATCAAGTAAATTGATCAACGCACACTTTGTTTAACCTCATTGTCAACTTGTTTTCACACTGCATTGTTGTTTTAAGCTGTATAGATAACGTATTTGAAATGTTTTCATTGTATTTCACACTGAGCATTTGAAATGTTACCAGTACTTTTGGGTGTCAGAGAAAATGTATGGGAGTAAAAGGTACATATCTTTTTTAGCAATTTAGTGGAGTAAAAGTAGAAGTTGTCAAAAATATAAATAGTAAAGTAAAGTACAGATACCGAAAAAAGTACAGACTTAAGTAGTTACTTCACACCACTGAGCGTGCCACCATCAGAGTCAAATTCAAACTTTTTGCGTGTTCTTATGTTGGCATAATACATAATTTTAAAGAAGTCCATAACTGAACATTGATATACACAGTTGTAAGCAACCTCTCTCCCCTCTTAATTTCACCTGGGGAGACATCAAGAGTTTTTAAATCCATGTAGGATACTGGTCAAGTGAGTTACAACAGAAATGCACCAAGTGCGATTTAGTCTGGTTGTCTACAGGTAAATGTTTATTAGTTAGGGGGTTGCTGCACCGAGTGCCCTTACAACAACAAAAAAACATGAAAAAAATCACATGACAAAAAAGTTTTTTTTAACAAATCAGGTGAAAAATGTCACTTGAAAACAAAAAATGCACGGACCAGACATGGTTTTCAGACACGTGTTTTACATGGATTTTTCACATGACTCAGACTATCTACATAGGCGTACTGAGGCCCATTATCAGCAACCATCACTCCTGTGTTCCAATGGCACGTTGTGTTAGCTAATCCAAGTTTATAATTTTAAAAGGCTAAATGATCATTAGAAAACCCTTTTGCAATCATGTTAGCACAGCTGAAAACTGTTGTCCTGATTAAAGAAGCAATACAACTGGCCTCCTTTAGACTAGTTGAGTATCTGGAGCATCAGCATTTGTGGGTTCGATTACAGGCTCAAAATGGCCAGAAACAAATAACTTTCTTCTGAAACTCGTCAGTCTATTCTTGTTCTGAGAAATGAAGGCTATTCCATGCAAGAAATTGCCAAGAAACTGAAGATCTTCTACAACGCTGTGTACTACTCCCTTGACAGAACAGCGCAAACTGTCTCTAACCAGAATAGAAAGAGGAGTGGGAGGCCCCGGTGCACAACTGAGCAAGAGGTCAAGTACATTTGAGTGTCTAGTTTGAGAAACAGACACCTCACAAGTCCTCAACTGGCAGCAACATTAAATAGTACCTGCAAAACACCAGTCTCAACATCAACAGTGAAGAGGCGACTCCGGGATGCTGGCCTTCTAGGCAGAGTTGCAAAGAAAAAGCCATATCTCAGACTGGCCAATAAAAAGAAAAGATTAAGATGGGCAAAAGAACACAGACACTGGACAGAGGAACTCTGCCTAGAAGAGCATCCAGGAGTCGCCTCTTCACTGTTGATGTTGAGACTGGTGTTTTGCAAGTACTATTTAATGAAGCTGCTAGTTGAGGACTACTAAAATATTGACTTCTTGATTATGTCCAAAGTATCTGTTAGCAAAATCAGGTAAATTGAAAAAGCACACTTTGTTTAACCTCAATGTCAACTTGTTTTGACATCGCATTGTTTTTAGCTGTATAGATAGCCATTGATAGCCATTTTCATTGTATTTTGAACGCTTTCAGACAATGCGATTAATCACAATAAAAAAAACGTGTGCATTAAAATTACAAAAAGGTGACTCGAGTAGCCTAGTGGGGTGCGGCAGGTAGCCTAGTGGTTAGAGCGTTGGGCCAGTAACCGAAAGTTTGCAGGATTGAGTCCCCGAGCTGACGAGATAAAAATCAGTTGTTCTGCCCCTGAACAAGGCAGTTAACCCACTGTTCCCCGGTAGGCCGTCATTGTAGATAAGAAATTGTTCTTAACTGACTTGCCTAGTTAAATAAAGGTTAAAAATAACTGATTAATTCAGACAACTCTAATTCAAAATCATCTCTTTGTAGGAAAGTGTCTATTTATATTCATTCCAAAAGCAAACAAATTCACACATTTTCAAATGCATCCTATTTAAGCCTGTTTATTAAATGTAATACAAACCAATGAATAGCTAACAATAACAGAAGCATAAAAATGTCTAGCTATGATGAAATGGAAGGCTAATAATAGAGTGAATAGCTCAGAAGTAAGAAATAATTATTTTATGCTCAGGTAGGTAGGCTATGTAATTTCTTTACAGAATGGGGTTACAGAATTTGCAATTCCACATTTGGAACATTGCTACTGCAACACGTTATCACCTTTTCACATGTGAGGAGAATAACACTATTTCACCCCCACATGTGAACTTTTCTTACATATGAAACTGCAAATGTGATTTTCACATGTGTTGTTTTTCAATTCACATGTAAGGTGAAAACATGTTATTCTCCTCACGTGAAAAGGTGTTGTAAACTATACATGTAATACATGTGTAAATATGGTTTCACATATGAAATCTAAGCTCAACATGTGAAAACATAAATGTCTCATGTGAAAATGCGATTTTCACATTTTTTTGTTGTTGTGCGGGTTCCTCCAGTACTTGAAGTGAGGGAAGGAACGCTAATGACCTGGTCCAGAGCTATTAGTGTCCAGGTTAAGGTGAAGCATTTTTGGTCAATAATGCTTTATTGATCCACCCATGGGCCAATTCTCACAGGCTACAAGTCAGTCAGAGGACTGAGAGTATCATATCTATCACCGATGGATGAGAGGAGGTGGACCACACATTTCTGCATCATATTTAACATATCTCTCCACCTTTCAGGGTTTCTATCAGCCACTGGGTCCACCTCATCATCAGCGTTTAACTGGCACACCGACTTGCTCTAAATAGTGCTGTATTTTAGTCTTTTTCTGTCTCTTCCTGCATAATTTGGGTGTTAGGCGGCTGTAGTGCCAAGTTTATCTGTCCCATATTGTGTGCCCAGTTCATGATCTGGAGGTGGCTTCTTAGACCGTTTATTTTTCAGTTCAGTTTTGACCCACCGACTGTAACTTTTTTTTTCATCTACAAGACTGGGAGATTGTTTAGATGGTTTTCCACTGATTAGTGTTGTTATGTTGGTATCTACATGCTCTGAATGGCCTTAGTCCAATTAGCTGTTGCGATTAAAAGCCTCTTATTCTCTTTACCATTGAGTGATGGTCTGAGGAGATGGTGCAAGAGGATCTGTCTGCCTCTGTCATGATGGGAGGCATTGTTTACTTGTGTGTCATCACATGTATCACATGACAATTCATTCATTATGTAGCCTATCACATGGTAGGGCGCTAATGGGTACTAACTATACTGCACTAATGGGCTTACGCTATATGTTTTTTCTGATTATGCGACCTGACCCGACCAGGAAGAACTCTGGGCCCTAGTTATAGTCTATAGTTGGGTACTAAGGGTATGAGGGTATGAGGGCATTCAAGTGTTTTGGTGCCTAAGTGACCTGGGCCGTGGTCATTGCAATGGAAAACTAAAATGAGCTATTCTTATTGGACACATGCAGGTAGTTCCTCCCTGTTTCTGTCCATTTTATTCTGTTTGGTGCTTAATGAACACGACCCAAGCAGCTTGCTAACCCTTATCCCTGTTGTGTTGTGTTGCAGAGCCGCAGCTGAAGGGCATTGTGACGCGACTGTTCAGCGAGCAGGGCTTCTACCTGCAGATGAAGCCGGATGGCACTATAAATGGGACCAAGGACGAGAACAGCGACTACAGTGAGTTTATATGACACGCATTACAATTCCCAACATGCACATCTCTTATCATACAATCTGAAAGTACAATACACTTTGTCCTGGTGAGGTCACGTGGGTCCGAAAAAATGCCTTCCCTTACGATAACAAATGACATTTCATCATGATAGTGTACATGGATATTGACACACCGCAATCTACAATTCCACAGATATCACCTGTGCAAGCCTCAACACTCAACGCACACCCGTCTATATTACCTTCACACACCTGTCGAACAGGGTTACGTTTGTGTCACTTTCACAAACACAAACAACTCTGTGTGTGACCAGCTAAATCTGTTGCAGACACACCGAAAGGAGTGGAGTTGAATAGAGAGGACTGATGGATTGCTCGCACTCTGCCGCTGTATTTCTCAGCTAAGCGAGCCGGTTCACCCCAACTATCAGTGTCATCGCTCTCCGCTCTGTTTTCTCAAACAATCTGTTAACAGCCAGGAGCATTCCCGTCCATCCATCTGTCTGGTGGGAAGGGGATCTGTCCCCTCCTTAACTTACATGCAGTATCGGCCTAGAGGTACACAAGTTACGTGCATGCGTGCGTGCACACCATGACTTGTGTTCCTTGTGCGTGCACACACACACTAAAGTGACAGTTTAATAGATACAGGAATCACTTGATAGAGTTGAAGTCCAGAGCAAAGTGTTGGCCCTATAAGTCAATTTTCTCCAAAGTGTTGGCCCTATAAGTCACTTTTCTCCAAAGCGACTTAGTCATACAGTACTTGCATCTATTTTTGTATGGTGGGTGGTCCCAGCTATCGACCAACTGAGCCACAGAGGGCCACTCATCCAACCTGTGTGCTCTTGGAGTGAGGCACAACATGTTGCCAAGGACAGAATGAAGTGGAGGGAGCTCATTGTGTCTCAATAGAGATGAAGAGTATTAAGTAAGTAGTTAACCTGTGCTTGGTCGATTCACACTACGACTATTTCCCTATCTATGTCATGTCAGTGTGTGTGTGTGTTAGCGCTGCAGCACACACTGTATTGCAGGGGCGAGATTACCTACTGTACCTGGCAGTCGTGAAATGGTAGAGAAGAGTGGGCGGCGGCAGCCGCAGTTCCCACAGTAACTCAATTTGCAACACTGCTGAACAAAAACTAAGGAAAGTCAAACTTCCTCTTCCCTTCTCCACTGCTGCACCAGCGGGAGAGAAGAAGAAGACGAAGGCCTCCTATTGTATCAGAACGAAAATACCATAGCATATGAGTCTCCAGAGCTTCAGGGGAAGGAGAATAGAAGAACCAACAGCTGGGAAGATGTTAAGCTTAATTCGTTCACATCTCCTACTCATATTGAAGAGATAGATAGAGTAGAGAAGCCAGAAGTAAACCCAATGAGCTCTATCAGAAGAGAGGAGAGGAGAGGAGAGAAGAAGAGAGGAGAGAGGAATGCTGATAAGAGGAGGAGGGGAAAAGAGGAGGGGAAAAGAGGAAAAGATGGGTGAAATAGAAGAGAGGAAGAAAACAGGGCTGAGGAGAGGAGAGGCAAGGAAAGGAAAGGAGAGGTTGGAGACGGACCAAAAACTCTCTTGTTTCCCGGCCCAAAACGACTGGCAGTCGCCTGCCCAGTTGTGCTCTTTCAGAGTGGATGGATGGTGGGTACAGTATGTGTTTTCATGGAGAGAGAGAGGATTAATACCTGGTGAGCTGTGTAGCCGGAGGGCTCCTTCTTCATACAGAAGCTCAGTTGCACCCACTCATGATGCTGGAGTATTTTTGCATCCCCTCCTTATCCCTTTGTATTTGTGTCCTTGCGGATTATTCACCTATCCCTCTCCGTTAAAAAAGTATAACTTTTATCTTCCTAGCCCACATCAAAGCATCCCGAAAGGCTTAGCGTTGTTATGTGATCCTTGAATGACCGTCGAAGCGCTTATTTGTGAGTATTGGCATAATGGTTGGCTCTAACATGAGGTTTATGGGCTGCCCAAATTACAGGACAGTGCTTTTTTTCTGGGCTTTAGCTCAGAATCCAGGAAGCAGTGGTGAGATGCTGCCAGGTCTTAGGATGGTTTTGAAGATATGAGGAGAATCTGGGATTGGTACATCCGTTTTTGAACCTTTTAATAAATGATTTGATACATAGCCATTCGTTCTTTAAAAATATAATTGATAAATGCCTCATGAGCTTAGTTCAACTGTCAACTTAAATATAAGCTTTCTTAACTCCATTGTTTGTAAACAATTGTTAATCATAACTAATACACAAATATCATGATATTATCATAAGGTGCAAGATTACATTTAAACCAAGTATTCTGCTAAAATGTGGGTACAACATTTAAATGATTGTGAGTCTTATTCAGTACATTTAGTAATTGCTTTATTTTCTAAAGTCTAGCAACCCAGTTTCCAGCAGGCATGCCAGCTACAGGTAATTACCAAAATAGGGGAAACACTTGAGTAAATGATGGATACAAAGTACACTGAGTGTACAAAACATTAGGAACACCTTCCTAATATTGAGTTGCACCCCTTTTTGCCATCAGAACAGCCTCAATTCGTCGGACATGGACTGTCGAAAGCGTTCCACAGGGATGCTGGCCCTTGTTGACTCCAGTGCTTCCCGCAGTTGTGTCGAGTTGGCTGGACCATTCTTGATACACAATGTTGCCACAGTGTTGCCGCTCTTGACACTCTAATCGGTGCGCCTGGCATCTACTACCATACCCTGTTCAAAGGCACTTAAATATTATGTCTTGCCCATTCACCCACTGAATGGCACACATACACAATCCATGTCTCAATTGTCTCAAAGCTTAAAAAATATTATTTAACCTGTCTCCTCCCCTTCATCTACACTGATTGAAGTGGATTTAACAAGTGACATCAGTAAGGGATCATAACTTTCACCTGGATTCACCTGGTCAGTCTATGTCATGGAACAAGCAGGTGTTCCTAATGTTTTGTATACTCAGTGAATATTGAAAGCAGGTGCTTCCACACAGGTGTGGTTCCTGAGTGAATTAAGCAATTAACATCCCATCATGCTTAGGCCCATGTATAAAAATGTTGGGCAGGCCATTATTTTGGCTACAATGGCCATATCCCCATAGGATGACTATTCCCCCATCCAGAGGACATGATTGGTCACTGAATGGTTTGATGAGCTTGAAAACGATGTAAACCTTATGCCATGGCTGTTTCAGTCACCAAATCTCAACCTAATTGAACACTTATGGGAGATTCTGGACCGGCACCTGAGACAATGTTTTCCATCAACAAAATACCAAATGATGGAGTTTCTTGTGGAAGAAGGGTGTCACATCCCTCCAGACACTTGTAGAATCTATGCCAAAGTGCATTGAAGCTGTTCTGGCTTGCCCTATTAAGACACTTTAAGTTGGTGTTTCCTTTATGGCAGTTACCTGTAGTTAGACAAACTACTATAACTTGATTGATAGCATGACATGGTTTGGTAGCTAGTTAGGAGGTTGGGAGATTGGGGACCTATCTAGCTGGCTAGCTAAAGCCAACTTCATAAAATGGTAGGGGCTAGTATTCTCACCGGGAGCTAAAATCAAATCAAACGCTGTGTGTGTGACTCTACACTCTCTCTCCTCCACTGGCCTATGGGCATGATGCCCCTGCACAGAGTACACACACACACACACATGTAGACAGTTGTTCAGTCTCTTTATCCCACACATATACACTCACAATGACTCCACTTCACTCTCCCTCATGCATTTCTTTTGATCCACCCCCATCATGCTTAGACATCCACACACATGCATGCACAGTCACACACACACACACACATCATTTCTGGGCTCTTGCTTCGCTGCTCTCCTGGCCTCTGGTATGCATTACTCTTTTCTGCCTACAAAGGCAATTTGTTGGCCAACCAAGGAGCCTGTCGATTTTCACTGAGTGAAATTGAATCAGTGCGTCTGACAAGGGAGTGCACATTCCCCCCTACACCTGAGGTTCTTATCTGATTCGCTTATTACCTTTTCCCTTATTCCCTCAAAGATCCACCATAGATCACTTTCCTTCCACAGCCTACCTTATTCAATACAATGACCCCCAGAGAACACTGAACCTGGTTTCCATTCAGCCAACACCCTTCCTAAATGTGAAAGTCACAGTGCTGTGATGTTGCTGTTCTGCTGTACTGTATTTAAATAGTAAGGCGGGTAGGAATAAACTGACCTTTATTATACCTGTGTTCGTTCTCCCCATCCCTTCCTGTCTTTCTGTCTCTCTCTCTCTCTCTCTCTCTCTCTCTCTCTCTCTCTCTCTCTGTCTCTGTCTCTTTCTCCATGTATCTCTTCATGTATCTCTTTTTTTTCCTCCCCCTGTCTCTCTCTCTCCCCCTGTCTCTCTCTCCTCAGCTCTGTTTAACCTCATCCCGGTGGGGCTGCGGGTGGTGGCCATCCAGGGGGTGAAGGCCGGCCTTTATGCAGCCATGAATGGAGAGGGCTTCCTCTACACCTCAGTAAGTCTTGACTCTGCTACTCTAAAACCTGACTGACTCTGAGTGTGTGTGTGTTTGATTTTGTGTGTTTGTGTGTGTGATTATATTCTAGATATATTAAATCTTGTTCTAGAAAAACTCTTTAGTAACGGGTACTTTTGTTGTACTGGATAATACGGATTTAGTACTGTGGACCAAGTCAGTTTAGATTCGCTGTAGATCTGCATTTGAACAGGTCTGCATTTGTTTGTCCCAAATGGCACCCTATTCCCTGCATACACTCTTAGAAAAAAGGGTTCCAAAATAAGATATCCATTTGTTAAACTATCCCTTAGTGAAAGGAGAATGTCCACAAGTATTATTATGGCTGCTGTTCACAAGGTCTGCAAACCAAACCTGTCCGTGAGGTGTTGTCACAGACGTTTGTGTGTCATCGTGCCAGCCTCAGCCACTACCGTTAACACCTTCCCCATAGGATAACCATTTTTGGTTCCAGGTAGAACCCATTTTGGTTCCAGGTAAAACCCTCTCCAAAAGGGGTTCTTCAAAGGGTTCTCCAATGGGGACAGCCAAATAACCCTTTTTGGTTCTAGATAGCACCCATAGGGCTCTGGTCAAAAGTAGTGCACTGCATAGGGAATAGGGTGCCATTTGGGATGCAACCTTTGTCTCTTCGGTTATTTATGGATAATAGCTATTTAGTGTCTGTGAAGTCTTATTCTCTTTTCATCCCTCATTTCTATCCGTTCCCTCCTCTTCCTCACCTTCTTCTTCCTTCCTTTCCCTCCCTCCTCTTCTCATGTTCCCTATTTCTCCACCAACGTTACCTTTTTTTCCTCCAGTCTGGTGGTATATAATCCTCTCTTCAGGTCCCATATTCATCAAGTGTCTCAGAGTAGGAATGCTGATCTATGATCAGTTTTGCTTTTAGATCATAAGGAATCAGATTATTATGGACAGGGAGAACCTGATCCTAGATCAGCACTCCTACTCTGAGATGGTTGATAAATACTGGCCCATATTTGCCCAGTTTGTTTTTCGGTCATCCTCCGGGGACCATGAGAAATAGTACAGTACACGCACATGCCAACCGCTCTCCAAATGGAGATTTTATGAATGCTCTCAGACCATAATACACTCACTGCGTAATACACTCACTAAACATGTTTCCTAGATGTTTGGAAAATACCATTACCCCCCTTATTTTGGAGCACTATACTGTATCTTGGGACCATGCTTACAGAGAGGGGAAGGGGGGTACTGCATTTCTTGGGTATTCTTCTGGCCAAGATCAACAGCAGATTTCAAAGAGGAAGGACAAATCCTTAAAGAATGGAATTGCAGAGGTTGGAGCCATTTGTTTGTTTGACATCCCAACATAAAGCACAGTCTCGCTATACTCTTAGAAAAAAGGGTTCCAAAAGGGTTCTTAGGCTGTCTCCATAAGAGAACCCTTTTTGGTTCCAGGTTGAACCCTCTGTGTAAAGGGTTCTACATGGAACTCATTCCTGGAACCGAAAGGGTTCTACCTGGAACCAAAAAGGGTTCTTCAAAGGTGCTATGGGGGGTTCTTCAAAGGTGCTATGGGGACAGCACCTTTTTTTCTAAGAGTGTATAACAGGCCTCTTAGCAGTTATATCTCTGTGTGGCTCTTAGAGAAGGGAAGAGTGGGTCCATCCCTAATAAGTTATTGATGCCTCCATCTATAAAAGTTTAAAATGCGATTCTTGATTTTCTATATGCAGAGAAGGGGGGTGGGGGTGTTGTCAACAAGCAACCATTATTTTATGAACAAACCACTGTCATTGGTCTACTCCACCGTCAGTGTTTTTTCAGATCAAGGTCAAACATGTTTTTTTGCGTTGCCCACGATGTGAATTTTATAAATACCCGACACATTATAGTCAAATCTTCAAATAAATCAATGTTAAAACTTACTTGACTGTCTTGCATATGTTTGGGGAGCAGTACTAGCACAAAAAAATCTATTAAAATGTCAGTCAAAACTTTCCACAGCCCCCCTCATCTCCCCACCTCACCAATAGGCCTACACCCATTAATGCACTACGCCAGGGATCATCAACTAGATTCAGCCGCGGGACGATTTTTTCTTGAGCGGATGGTCAGGGGGCCGGAATATAATTACAATGATGATCTGTGCCTTGACTTGTTATATTTCATCACTGAAAATGTCTGTTCACATAAACTCAGCAAAAAAAGAAAAGCCCCTTTTTCAGGACCCTGTCTTTCAAAGATAATTCGTAAAAATCAATGAACCATAAACAATTAATGAACATGCACCTGTGGAACGGTCATTAAGACACTAACAGCTTACAGACGGTAGGCAATTAAGGTCACAGTTATGAAAACTTAGGACACTAAAGAGACCTTTCTACTGACTCTGAAAAACACCAAAGGAAAGATGCCCTGGGTCCCTGCTCATCTATGTGAACGTGCCTTAGGCATGCTGCAAGGAGGCATGAGGACTGCAGATGTGGCCAGGGCAATAAATTCCAATGTCCAGAGGCTGGACTGAGGGCTTGTAGGCCTGTTGTAAGTCAGGTCCTCACCAGACATCACCGGCAACAACGTCGCCTATGGGCACAAACCCACCGTCGCTGGACCAGACAGGAAAAAAGTGCTCTTCACTGACGAGTCGCGGTTTTGTCTTACATGGGGTGATGGTCAGATTCGTGTTTATCGTTGAAGGAATGAGTGTTACACCGAGGCCTGTACTCTGGAGCGGGATTGATTTGGAGGTGGAGGGTCCGTCATGGTCTGGGGCGGTGTGTCACAGCATCATCGGACTGAGCTTGTTGTCATTGCAGGCAATCTCAACTGTGCGTTACAGGGAATACATCCTCCTCCCTCATGGGGTACCTCTCCTGCAGGCTCATCCTGACATGACCCTGCAGCATGACAATGCCACCAGCCATACTGCTTCTTCTGTGCGTGATTTCCTGCAAGACAGGAATGTCAGTGTTCTGCCATGGCCAGCGAAGAGCCCGGATCTCAATCCCATTGAGAACGTCTGGTACCTGTTGGATCAGAGGGTGAGGGCTAGAGCCATTCCCCCCAGAAATGTCAGTGAACTTGCAGGTGCCATGGTGGAAGAGTGGGGTAACATCTCACAGCAAGAACTGGCAACTCTGGTGCAGTCCATGAGGAGGAGATGCACTGCAGTACTTAATGCAGCTGGTGGCCACACCAGATTCTGACTGTTACATTTGATTTTAACCCCGTCCCCGTCCCTTTGTTCAGGGACACATTATTAAATTTCTGTTAGTCACATGTCTGTGGAACTTGTTCAGTTTATGTCTCAGTTGTTGAATCTTGTTATGTTCATACAAATATTTACACATGTTAAGTTTGCTGAAAATAAACGCAGTTGACAGTGCGAGGAATTTTGTTTTTGTTGCTGAGGTTTACCAAAACAGTACAAACATCTTCTGAGCATGACTCCTAATCTTTGGGAAGTTTTGTTCATCGAGAGATGTATAGTACCTCGTCAGTGACTTGTTTTAAATAGTTCTCCAATAACTGCATCAGACTGAAGATCGATAAGCTCAAGTTGCAGGTCAGTGTGAGCGTTATCCACATTGAAGGTGAAAGGAGAGGAAACTAACAACATGTCATTCCAACACTTTGAAAATCCTCAAAACGACAAGAACTCACCGCGCAAAGCATGCAGCAGCGATGTATACTTCTCCCGCTGGTCATCTGATCAGGAACAGACTAGTAGTGTCGGAAGGTGGCTTTGACAAGGCTTTGACAAGCCTGTACATCTGATGTGCAAAAAGGCCCTTCCCTTGTAGTTTGGAATTCAGTTCATTCATGAGGGCCATGATGTCCATGGTGAAGGCAAAATCAGCCAACCATTCTTTATCTTGCAGTTGAGGGAAATCCACATATTTTCCTTTCATTTGCAAAAACTCAGTAACCTCTGACTTCAGGTCCCACACCCTTCTAAGCACCTTCCCCAAACTCAGCCATCTCATGTTTGTGTGTTAGGGGAGATCTGCATGACCCAACTCTGTCTCTTCCAACAGTAAGTCTGCCTGTGGTTTAAAGATTTTGCTCTTATGAAGTTTACCACTTTAGTGACTGTAACCACAACATGGCTCATTTTCAGAACAAATTTACAGAGCACCTCCTGATAAATAATGCAATGCAGGAAAATAATTTTCTGATCTGGGTTCAGCTCAGCTACTTGATCTTGTATCCTTTTCAAAAGGCCAATGTTTTTTCCTGACGCAATTCCGTCGTTTTCTGAAAAGTTCTTGCTGCTTTTGTAACTGAGAAAGCAACTCTTTCGATGCACTTGCCCTCTGCTCAGACGACATATTTCTATATTTCTCTGCATGCTTTGTCTGGAAGTGTCGGGACAAGTTGTAGTCTTTCAAGACAGCGATGCTCTCTTTGCACACTAAGCACACAGCTTTCCCTGATACCTCAATAGAGAAATATTTCGATGTCCACTCTTGCTGGAACACCCTACATTCATTGTCTACTTTCCTTTTCTTTGAAACATGAAAAACTCATTTTTGAGCAATTTCTAGCTAGCTACTATTTGTAACTGGGACGTGTGTCAGACTGTCAGTCACTGTCTGTCCTCGTGCAGTTCTTATTTATACGTGCCTTCAAAATAAATGTCCCACAAGCGGTGGGAGTTAAATCATTATACAAAGGTGAGTATTCATTGAGATTTTATTTTGAATACAAATACGTTTTTCAAAACTTTACTATTGCAAATGTTTCTTTTGTTAACAATATTTTTAAAGCAATATTTAAACCAAATTGAAACAAGAGTTCAGTTCACGCTTTTGTCAAAGCAACAAAATAAACTAGGGTGATGGTGAGAACTCTGAGAAATGTTGGGGTTAAGTGGTTTAAAATCTTCCTCAGCCACAGAGGGTGAAGAATTCTGGCACTTGAGCAAGTCTTTATTCATAGTAAAAATGTAATTCTCAAAATACACTCTTTTAGTGGATGACCCAGGAACCAAAAGGAAAAAGTGTGATCGTGGGGTGCGATCCTGTTGATTGCTGTCTTGCTTGTTAAACTGAGGTGTTATTGTCGGGGTGTTCGTTTTTCTGTCGTTTTACTTGATCAAAATCCTCCCGCTACGTTTGCGTTATATAATGTCATAAGTGTGACAGTGTTATCAGGAGGATGAGACATTTGTTGCTGTAGTTGGTGATGATGGTTGGTGATAAGAGTGTAATAAGGAGGCTCTGGCTGCGATTCCCTCCTCCATTTCAGAAATCGATCGATGGCAACCATCACGGGTAAACAGTGGAAGATTATGTCCTCTAATCTTGATAGTATGGGTATCACGGCACAATAAATTGAGTGGCCTCCAGTTTTGAGGTGTACTGGGTCATTACAATATATTGGCATTTTCCTGCTTCAATAGTAATGTTTAATGTTATCAACCATTTATTTTGCATCGTTCTTTAATTTCTGTAAAAAAAAAGAGAGAATTTGGAGCTAGCACACAGAATGTTTGATTCTGGCTTCCGAGATTAATTCCATTATATTCTATTGTTTCCAGAACAGGGACTGAGATATTATGACATAAAATACTCCCTCTTATTGGAGAGACTAGTGACCAATGACTCCAGCCAACTGATCTGATGCTATAGCCTGCATTGTATCTCTCATCCCACCTTCCCCTGGCTCAGCCTTGGCTCCCCCTATTAGCCTAGCTGTCTCTATAGAGTGGTCTCCCTGTTGATTTACTAAGCCTTAATCTGCTAACGTGGCTGTGGAGAGGGATAGGAGAAGGGGGACCATCTCCCCATCCCCCAAATCCAGTGAGATGTGTTGGGTGGAGAGCTGTCTTCAGCTTGCCCTGCGCTGCCTGGAACTGAGCCTTATTACTTAGTCAGTGTTCTTCTTTGGTATAAAGTTACCTTGGTAACACAGCCTGCAAGTATAATGCTTCAACTCAAAATAACAGTTATTTACTCAGGAATTATAAGGGGGGCCATACATGATTAGCAGAAGTCTTATAATCATATTATAGTGCATTATGCAATTTTTAAGTGAATGTTAACATCCAGTGGAAGCACCCTAAGGCGGGCAATCGGGGTTATTAAACCTTAGAGGAAGAACTGCTTTCATTGACGAAGATAGAGATATAAAGTGAAATGTTTGGATTGGATATAATAAGTTCATTAGAAATAGACAATCAGTGGAGCCTCCTCAGAGGAGGAAGGGGAAGGCCATCCTCAGTGAATTTCAGGAAAATTTAAATATTGAAACAATAAAAAAGTTATCCTTTTTAGATACAACTATACTAAAAATATTCATGTCACCAAATAATTGATTAAAACACACTGTTTTGCAATGAAAGTCTACAGTAGCCTCAACACCACTCTCTGGGGTAGCACCATGGTGTAGCCGGAGAACAGCTAGTTTCCGTCCTCCTCTGGGTACATTGACTTCAATACAAAACATAGGAGGCTCATTGTGCTCACCCCCTTTCCCGAGGACGTTCTCCAACCTATCAGAGCTCTTGCAGTATGAACTGACATGTCAACCTAATCAAAGGTTCAGAGAATGAATCTAGTACAAAAGCATAAGCTACAACTAGCTAACACTGCAGTGCATAAAATGTGGTGAGAAGATGACTAGCTGACAATAGTTGAACAGATTTGAACAAATTAATTTCATCAAAAATGAATTAGGAGAGAGAGAGAGAGAGAGAGAGAGAGAGAGAGAGAGAGAGAGAGAGAGAGAGAGAGAGGAGAGCTAGCTATATATATATGCAGCTAGCTATTTTAGCCTACTCAAACACCCGGCTAAAACAGAGAGGGATGCTATGTTAGCTAGCTGGCTATGGCTATCCAACATTGGAACTCTTCCAAGTCAAGGTAAGTTTTTGTTTTTATTGATTTATTTCCCCGTGGCCCACCGGTGTAACTTCTAAACTGCTTGCTGTACACTGTGGTGCATCATTGTAGCAGGTTTATTAATGCGTTAGTTCTATTAGCTAGTTATGTTGACCAGGGGCACAACTGTGGTTTTAGAAGTGAGGGGGACATAACCTGGCGGTGGGTCTGGGGGTCCTCTCTCAGACTTTTTGGGGGGCATCTGAAGCTCATTTCCTGCATTTCTACTAGGGCTGTCCCCGACAAAAAAAATTAAAATAAAATTGGTCGAAATTTTCCTATATTTATTTTTACATGTATGTGTTTTAATAAAATCAAATAGGCTATATCTACTGCACTGGTCTGATGCTTTAAGCATGCTGTTTGATTAAATAATTAAGACACACAAATTACTCGAGGGAGCCAGAGATCAAGATAGCCTAACCAGAAGAAAAGAAACATGCTCCTGACCATCCTCCCTCTGCTGCTAGCCTTCGCAGATTCTGCTGTTAAGCTCCTGAAGTTGCCGGTAGTAGGCTACACCAGTGGTCGGCAACCTCTTCCATTTAGAGTGCCAATTTATCTTACCATTTCTACCCGTCTGTGTGCCAGTTATGATTTTGATTTGTACATTTTTGTGGAACAGTTTCATTTAATTTATAATAGTCTTTGTATCTCAAAATCATTGTCTGGGGTTAATCTACATTCTATCTAAATGAAAATTATACAAATATATTTGCCAACTATGTAAAAATAGCCTACATAAAGCCAACATAAAAACATTGCAGCCTGCAAATTAATATCCTATAAATCACATTGGCTACTCATGGCCTGTCTGCAACGAACTTGAAACATTGTATCAACTATCAACTGGGTCGCCCGAAACTCGCGCTAGCAAACTTGAAACATTGTATCAAATATTCTGGGCCCTCAGAATTTCCCGAGCCAGTGAGCTCGGGACAGACAAAGCTGTAGGCTATTTGTGCAAGGGATAAGAAGTAATCAGGTATGACTTTTCCACTGGATCAGAGCATTCCATGTTTCCCTTTCATGCCGAGTGGTTATCGAAAGGGAGAGAGCTGGAAATATTGTTAAAATAATCAATTTATTCTAAAAACATACTTTGTTGACTTGCTGTTAAAAATTATGTTGAGACGCAGCTCATTAGTGGTGGTGAGTTAAGACAATCAGAAATACTCTGACATCCCTAACTGGGCACATTTATAGGCCTACATTTGCACGCAGGCCAGGTAAACTAGTCCTACTTATATATCCATATTCCGGTGCAGGTCCTTACTCAACATTGACAGGAGCATTTCAAACGAAAGACGATCAATATATTGACAAAATTCATAAATTGAATGTAATAAACAAAAACGTGTTTCTCACAAGTGTAGCATATGTTGTGAGTACTGCAAAACACATGTCCAATCCGACAATGAGAACAGTAAATAACTGTAATAATAATACAGTTGAAGTCGGAACTCATTTTTCAACCACTCCACAAATTTCTTGTTAACAAACTATAGTTTTGGCAAATCGGTTAGGACATCTACTTTGTGCATGACACAAGTAATTTTTCCATTTTTTTACAGACAGATTATTTCACTTATAATTCAGTGTATCACAATTCCAGTGGGTCAGAAGTTTACATACACTAAGTTGCCTTTAAACAGCTTGGAAAATTCCAGAAAATTATGTCATGGTTTTAGAAGCTTCTGATAGACTAATTGACATCATTTGAGTCAATTGGAGGTGTACCTGTGGATGTATTTCAAGTGCAAATTAATCCCAGAACAACAGAACAACAGCAAAGGACCTTGTGAAGATGCTGTAGGAAACTGGTACAAAAGTATCTATATCCACAGTAAAACGAGTCCTATATCGACATAACCTGAAAGGCCGCTCAGCAAGGAAGAAGCCACTGCTCCAAAACCGCCATAGAATAAGCCAGACTATGGTTTGCAACTGCTCATGGGGACAAAGATCATACTTTTTGGAGAAATGTCCTCTGGTCTGATGAAACAAAAATAGAACTGTTTGGCCATAATGACCATAGTTATGTTTGGAGGAAAAAGGGGGAGGCTTGCAAGCCAAGGAACACCATCCCAACCGTGAAGCACGGGGGTGGCAGCATCATGTTGTGGGGGTGCTTTGCTGCAGGAGGGACTGGTGTACTTCACAAAATAGATGGCATCATGAGGGAGGAAAATTATGTGGATATATTGAAGCAACATCTCAAGACATCAGTCAGGAAGTTAAAGCTTGGTCGCAAATGGGTCTTCCAAATGGACAATGACCCCAAGCATACTTCCAAAGTTGTGGCAAAATGGCTTAAGGACATCAAAGTCAAAGGTTTTTCAGTTCTGCCCACATATTTTCTATTGGATTGAGGTCAGGGCTTTGTGATGCCATCACAAAGCCCTGACCTCAATCCTATAGAAAATTTGTGGGCAGAACTGAAAAAGCATGTGCGAGCAAGGAGGCCTACAAACCTGACTCAGTTACACCAGTTCTGTCAGGAAGAATGGGCCAAAATTCACCCAACTTATTGTGGGAAGCTTGTGGAAGGCTACCCGAAACGTATGACCCAAGTTAAACAGTTTTAAGACAATGCTACAAAATACTAATTGAGTGTATGTAAACTTCTGACCCACTGGGAATGTGATGAAAGAAATAAAAGCTGAAATAAATCATTCTCTCTACTATTATTCTGACATTTCACATTCTTAAAACAAAGTGGTGATCCTAACTGACCTACGACAGGGAATTTTTACTAGGATTAAATGTCAGGAATTGTGAAAAACTGAGTTTAAATGTATTTGGGTAAGGTGTATGTAAACTTCCGACTTCAACTGTATATTGAAGGCATTGACAGAAATTACAGTAAGTTAACGGTAAATATGGGCTACTACTGGTGATATATGGAATTGGGAATTGATAGTCACAGTAAACAATGCACACAATGAAGTTATGAAACAATGAATACACACAAAATGGCGGTAGAGAACACATTCTGGAGAGAGACGTACGTGCCTTGTGCATCTGAGCAAATCAGATGGGTATCTAGTGTGCCATGAAAAAATTTGCGACTGCTGCACTAAAAAAATCTCATGTTTTCAATACAGACCGTTTTTGTCATACAGTATTTCATATAAGGCACCCAGACCTTGTGAAAGTTGCACAGTATACCCTTAATCTTGTAATAAATCAAATCTTGTCGTACATAACTTGACATTTCTGCCAACAATTGTGACATTGTGGGAGCATAGCCAACCTTCCAATTAATGGCAATGCAATTTCTTAGCCGCTATAGATGCTAGGTTACACAGTAACATTCTCCAGTATTAACATTTCCAAGCAAACAAAAACAGGGAGAAGGGAGAATCTGTAGACATGCTGTGATAAAAGAACATACTCTTTGAAAGAATTCAGCCAGCCTTCACAAGATAATAACATGCAAACATGTCCCCTTTTGTGTCCCCCGGCTTCTTCACCTGCGGGATCGTCTGAGACCAGCCACCCAGCTGATGAAATTGAGGAGCATTTCTGTCTAATAAATCCCTTTTGTGGGGAAAAACTAATTCTGATTGGCTGGGCCTGGCTCCCCAGTGGGTGGGCCTGGCTCCCAAATGGGTGGGTAGGCCCACCCATGGCTGCGCCCCTGCCCAGTCATGTGAAATCCATAGATTAGGGCCTAATGAATTTATTTTGACTGATTTCCTTATATGAACAGTAACTCAGTAAAATTGTTAAAATTGTTGCATGTTGCGTTTATATTTTTGGTCAGTATAGTATGTTCTATGGATGGTCTTAAACTGCAGTAATTTATGTCTGAGATTACATGAACATGACTGGGCATTCAAACGTATCTGTGTCCATTCATCATCATCAATAGTGTCTCCCAGGTCTTCCTCACAGTTTTGTTTTACATTTTTTGTGTCATCAGGAAAAGCCTCTATCAACCTTGGATACAGTTTGGAAATCAACTTGAGGTTTGTCAGACTGCCTTCAAATAGTTTAATTCTTTGAAGCTTCTGGCTTGTCCAGTGTTTACTGCACAGAGAGAATAAAGTGTTGTATCTGCAAAAGATCACCTCAGCGCTGTCACAGACTGGACTTCACTGGCTGCCTGACCCTGCTGAGACTCCTGTCACCATCTGATCGTGTTCAGATGAGGCATGGCAAAGAATTGCCTTGGTGTACATTTATACATTATATTATCCAAGAATAGAATCGATGGTTCAATAATTGAAATGACCATTATTCCCAGATCCCAGACTGTAGTCTGCCCATCAACACAAGATGGAACTTTGTATCCATTCACTGATTGTTATAATATACTGCAAAATTCACCTGAGCTCCATAGACTGGTCTTCCTTTGCTGTCTGACCCTTCTGGGACATCTGTCACCATCTGATCCTGCTAAGACATGATGAGCATAGTATTGTGTACTTACTGCGCACCATGACAGTGTAGCCTGTAGAGCTGTTTATACCATGTAAATGTGAAAAGTAGGGAATTTGCTAGGGAAACTGACAGATAAATAGCGTTATATTGCTATACTGACTCTAATAAAAAAAACACATTGTGCTGTCAAAAAACATCAGAATATTGGTATTCAATCATTTGGCCTCTGGTTTCATTGTTTACTTCAGGTCTAGTGGGATTGAGGCAAAAATAATAGCTAAAGTTAATGAGCTAGCTAGCTAACGTTAGCCAACTTTTGGCTAGCTCTAATGGTACATTAACGGATGAAAACTATCCAAGTTAATTTACTTCTGTTGAAATGGGACAAAAAGGCTAGAAAACATTTCCATACACAGATAGCATGTGTGACAGATAGCTAGAGACTAGAGCTGAACTGGCTGTGGTAGCTACTAGCTTGCTAGTTCATTCTCTTCAGACAGAACTTCAGTCGAGAGGAGATGTTACTGTAGCTAACGTTACATGTCAGTTACACTACTAGCTCAGCACTGGGAATAAATACTTTTTTTCTGTTAAGTCAAACAGAAGTTACCTTGCCAGCTACATCAGTCAATTAATATATAGCCAGTTTTGTCTCTGCTTGCTTTTACATCTGAGACAAATCACAACACACAAACAGACAGCAGCTGCAGACAGCAGCACCGTGCCTTTCAGAAGCTTTGCCTTCACACAGTCTGTCCGCATGATCTGTGGTGTCCGTGTGGTCCTAAATCCAGCCGGCTGAAACTTCCAAACAGCCTATCCGACCGCTCAGAGGAGTCCGCATGGTCCGATGCCACTTTTAGTATTACAGTGCAATGATAAAACTGGGGAGACAAGAATGCTATTTTAGAATGTGAAAGTTGCACCCTTGATATTGACTATGACGTTAGCTAATATGGTGACAGCGATGTAGGCTGTGTGTTGAGATTAGCGGTTATGGTATGGCTAGCAAAGTTTTTTTTGCCTGGTCACAGACAGCTGTTGTATTGTGCACTGAAAAGGTGAGAGAAGAGTGCGTAGATGCGAGAACAAATTATACAATGAACAAATGATCATGCTGTTTGTATGTGGCTGCTATGAAAGGGAACTGTGTTTGCGGTGATCAGGGATGTATTCATTCCGCCAATTCTGTTGAAAAACTTTTCTTAAACGGAAGCAAACATAACGAAACAGGGATGAACATACCTGAATTTGTCGAATAGAAACTCTTGTTTGCAACTGTTGGACTAATGATTACACCCTAGATCAGCTTGATGCAGGCAAGAGTGTGTCAGGTGGTATTGAATGTGTCACTGTCTGTCACCTTGATTACTCAATATTTTCTCTCGCCCTGTGCAACTAGGTTGTAAACTTTCATTCGTAGGGTAAATTTTAGCAACCTCCAATATGCTGTAATAGAAATAAGGCCATGCTCTTTAAAAAAAATCGGCCTCCCTCATCTTAAACGTCACTGTATACAATGTACGTTTTTATTCATTAATGTGATCTTATATCTGACTAGAGTGATCTGGGTTGGGTGGTCAGATGGTGATATAAAAAGCCATGACCCTTGACTAAAGTTCACTGTCTATTTCATTGCATGTAGCCTTCTACTATATTCTCTACGTTTTCTTTTCCATCCCTCAATTTCCCACTGCTCTCCCTCCCTCTCTTCTCCCACTGTCCTCCACGCTGTATTCCTCACAAAAACATCCGTTGGAGCTCAAGGAAACATTACCATCTGCTGAATTATTGGAGGGGTGATGGTAGAGATAATGTTGTCGAATTGAATTTCAGGAAACATTAACAGGGCGATCTCTGTCTTTTCGTCCATGTCTACAGCATGTGTCAGGTATGTGTGTGTACACACTACTTGAGGTGTTTTGTGCTCTGATTAATCACATTCTCCACCCTGTCCACCTGTGCACAGCTCGAGGGGACTATGACACAATTGCACAGTCATCCAATTCCAAGGCCTGGAAAAAATGAGAAATCTAGACCAAATGTTACTCTCTATAGTAAGATGTACCCTCTTAGAAAAAAGGGTTCCAAAAGGGTTATTTGGCTGTCCTAATAGGATAACCCTTTTTGGGTCCAGGTTGAACTATTTTGGGTTCCATGTAGAACCTTTTCTGAAAATGGTCCTACATGGAACCCAAAAGGGTTCTACCTGGAACCAAAGAGGGTTTCTTCAAATGGGGACAGCCGAAGAACCCTTTTAGGTTCCAGATAGCACCTTTTTTTCTAAGAGTGTAGGATCTTCTAGAGGTTGACTTGGATTATTCTGCAAAAATTCCACAATTTTATTGGATTTTATACATAACCAACCTGTAATACCCAGTGGATAGGGATGTGGGGAGGATGTGCTCATTGTGATGTCTGGATGTAATGTAATGTAATCATAGCAAACACCCATAGCCCATCCTCCTAATTTCTTACATCAACAGCCTCCACTGGTAACACCCCTTCAGGCAAAAACCTGACATACAGTGCATTAGGAAAGTATTCAGACCCCTTTTTCTTATTTTAAAATTAATCAAATTGTTTTTTTCCCTCATTAATCTACACACATTACCCCATAATGACAAAGCAAAAACATTTATTTTTTTACATTTTGCAAGTGTATTACAAATAAAAAACAGAAATATCACATTTACATAAGTAATCAGACCTTTTACTCAGTACTTTGTTGAAGCACCTTTGGCAGCGATTACAGCCTCAAGTCTTCTTGGGTATGATGCTAGAAGCTTGGCACACCTGTATTTGGGGAGTTTCCCCCATTCTTCTCTGCAGATCCTCTCAAGCTCTGTCAGGTTGGATGGGGAGCGTCGCTGCACAGCTATTTTCAGGTCTCTCCAGAGATGTTCGATCAGATTCTAGTCCGGGGATTCTAGTTCATCAACAATCTCTTTGCTCCGTTCATCTTTACCTCAAACCTGACTAGTCTTCCACTGAAAAACATCCCACAGCATGATGCTGCCACCACCATACTTCACCGTAGGGATGGTACCAGGTTTCCTCCAGACGTGACGCTTGGCATTCAGGCCAAATAGTTCAATCTTGATTTCATCAGACCCGAGAATCTTGTATCTCATAGTCTGAGAGTCCTTTAGGTGCCTTTTTGCAAACACCAAGCGGGCTGTCATGTGCCTTTTTACTGAGGAGTGGCTTCCGTCTGGCCACTCTACCATAAAGGCCTGATTGGTGGAATGCTGCAGAGGCCACTGTGTTCTTGGGGACCTTCAATGCTGCAGAAATGTTTTGGTACCCTTCCCCAGATCTCTGCCTCAACACAATCCTGTCTCGGAGCTCTACGGACAATTCCTTCGTCCTCATGGCTTGGTTTCTGCTCTGACATGCACTGTCAACTGTGGGAACTTATATAGACAGGTTTGTGCCTTTCCAAATCATGTCCAATCAATTGAATTTACCACAGGTGGACTCGAATCAAGTTGTAGAAACATCTCAAGGATGATCAATGGAAACAGGATGTACCTGAGCTCAATTTTGAGTCTCATAGCAAAGGGTCTTAATATTTATGTAAATAAGGTATTTTTGTTTTTCATTTTTAATACATTTGCAAACATTTCTAAAAACTTGTTTTCACTTTCCATTATGTTACTGCCATTACTGTGTGTAGATTAATGTTTATTTAATCAATTTTAGAATAAGGTTGTAACGAAACAAAATGTGGAAAAGAACAAGGGGTCTGAATACTTTCCAAATGCACTGCAACGTAAAATCAATGTCCATTTTTGGTTAATATTTATTTTAGTTGTCAACAAATGTGAATTCTACTTGAAATAAACAAAACCTTAAAATCTTGTCACTTATGGGTTAAAATGTGTGTACGTTGACAACTTTTTGCCTTTTCAACTAAGAATTCCATTGATGTTCGACGTATTTTAAACCGGTGGGCTAGATCTTTGAACACAGTATTACCTGATCTCAAGTGTTGTCTTCCTCTCTTTGTTCCTCAGGACTTGTTCACAGTAGAGGCGAAATTCAAGGAGTCTGTGTTTGAGAACTACTATGTCATCTACTCATCGACGCTGTTCCGACAACACGAGTCTGGCAGGGCCTGGTACCTGGGCCTCAACAAGGACGGCGTTGTCATGAAGGGCAACCGGGTGAAGAAGACCAAGCCCTGCTCACACTTTGTTCCCAGACCCATCGAAGGTGAGACCAAAACACTGTCTGGCTGCCAGCCAGCCACACTCTGGATTCAAATACAACACTTGCCATAAGTCAAGTCAAGGTTTATTTAAAGTGCATTTAATAGGAGTCATAACACACTTTTACAAGCCATAGCTATGTTAATGAAGCATCTTTGTATCTATTTATAAATGACCCAGCAGGCCAAAATTGTCATGGGACATTATAACGACATATTCTGGTTGGGGTAATGTCAGATTGCCAGATTACAATAATTCAGTTTGTTTGAGAAGACCTCAATGTGCCTTTGATAGATAGAGTCAAAGGCACAGTTTGAGAAACTAAATGACTTCCTTGGTACTGGAAGGCAGGGTTAGGGTAAATTTTATTTTAAGTCATTCAATTCAGGAAGTGATCTGAATTTTAAAAGTTTTAAATAAATAGGTTCTTATTTTCAGTTTATTGAGAAATCATTGAAAATGTATTCAATTTTTTCAATTATCGAATTGGAATTTCAGTTTATTTTTTTAGTTGACTGACTTCAATTCAAATTGACCGCATCCCTGCTGGAGGGCTAATATAGGTTCTAAAGTTGTGTGTGTTTGAACTAAACTAATGCTGAATCTCTCAATTCATATCCTCTGTTTTTTGTCTCTTTCTTACCTCCTTTATCTCCCCTTCTCTCTCTCTCTCTCTCTCTCTCTATCTCTCTCTCTCTCTCTCTCTCTCTCTCTCTCTCTCTCTCTCTGCTCTCTTCTATATCCCTTTACTGTATAAATATCCCTTCCCTTACTCACTCCTCTTCACTTTCTACTTCCATCTCTCTTTTTTTCTCACTTGCCCCCCTCCCCCGCCCTTTCTTCAGTTTGCATGTACAAAGAGCCATCGCTGCATGACATCGAGGAGAGGGGACGCTCACGAAAAAACTCAGGGACTGAGGCTCCCGCTCTCCTGAATGGAGGAGAAAAAGTGGTGGGGCAGAACTCCACAGAGCAGGATGGTGGCTCATAGCCTGCACATCGCCCCACGTATTTCTTACACCTTGTTCAACGACAACAACAACGATGATAAACAACAAGCAACAACAAAAATAGAAGAAAAAAATACAATTACGAAATTCTTGCCTGTGAAATATTTTAGAAAAAAAGGGAGAAAATATTTTTAAATCAGGACATTGAATTGACATTTTATGCAAAAGCCTGATATGAGTGTGGCACCAGGGAGTTCGTCCTCCTCATCATGACAATGTCAATGTTTCAAAGTCAAGCTCTAAAATAAGCGTTAAACCATGGTAGGTCACACACATTGATTTGATGAATGCAACAGCACTTTCACTTACTACTTTGTGTTGTTAGAATCATGAATAAGCATTGTATTGTAATTGATTTAGGGCTTTATTCAAACACATCAGCTTTAGTCGACATCCGCATAGCTGTTGTTTTGGCGGTGTCGGAGGTGGAACTGTGTTAGAGCTGTCAAATCGACAAGAGACTCCTGGCATTATACCTAAAACAGACATTGCCGTTTAAGAGAAACGTTTGAACACTGGACTGTGAGATGTAATTTACACCTCGATTAGGCTGATCCTCATAATTTTGTTTTAAATTTGAGCGTCATTATTTCTATATAGCCTAAACTTTCTCATTCTGAACTTGAGTGTGGCTTCATGACAAGAGCAGCTGCTCACCGATTTGACAGCTCCAACGCAGTTACACCTCCGACACTGCCAAAACATCAGCTATGCGGGTGTCGGCTACAGCCAGTTAACGCTTGATCTGATTGAATCTAGGCCTAAGACTCTTTCCCCTCTCCCTCTTATCATTACTATAATTTTCCTTTTGAGTTTGGGAAGGGGGGTCATGGATGGGGTAAAGGCAGGGGTTTGGGACGGGGAGGTTCGAGGGTCTCTTCTGCAGACATTGCCGTCAGAGGGGAATAGGCGTGTATCACGAATCCTGCTCTCTGATTTGCTATGATGCTCTCATGGGGAAGGGGACGGGCAAGGGGTATCACTGGGGTAGGGGGGGTCACTGTACTTCACAGTACCAGTCATCTGTTGGGCTTGATGGAGTTAGCTACCTTTCCATCATTAGGCTGGTCACATGGTACAATTTAGTATTATTGTTACACACTTGAGCTGTTAGTGCAGCCACTGTTCTCCTGCACTCACAGAGCAGTCACATGCCATGGTCAAGATGTCTGGGGTGAGGTCATGCTGGTCCAGAATTTTCTGTGAGACAGACATGTAGAGTCCCGATACTGCACATTGTACAGTAGTGAAGGGGTACGCAGATGTTTTTACGCCAAGAAACATTGTATGTACAGTATGAAATTCTGAAAAGGAAGTATTGTTATTGGTGTGCTGCTTTTTAAAAATAGTTTGCTACACTAAAAAGCATTTGATCAAAAGACCCAGACAATGATTTGAATGTGAGAGATGTGATGGACACACTTGAAGGATCCTGAATGAGGGGACAGCTAGGGCTAACGAGAGCGGTCAAAGGTCAAACCCTGATGTCATATGTCATGATACTTACTGCTGTCATCAAAACCTGAGTTCCACACCCAGGTATACCTTCAGACATCATCCAGGAAGTCCTTCATATTTCAGTGAGACCACTTATTATAGCAATCTAGATTTTTGTGAGTTCTGCTAAAAGCACAGACTGCTTTCTCGACCATCCAAATCATACAATGTGTCATTGTATAAACCTCAGCATTCCTGTGTGATAAGTTGCACTACTGGGAATCTGTTATACACTGCCCTGATTCATTGTAGACTCTGGATCCACTGCTGGGAATATCTATACGCACTGCCCTATATCCTATTGTCTTATTATCTCTTTACTTATCACAGTTAAACTCATCATGACTCGATCAACCAACACTGGAGGAGAGTTTTTAGATATGTTTAAATTAGCCTATCAAGGAGTCATGAGGTCTATGAGGTCGTCTCTGATTGGCTGCTGTGCTGAAGGAGGCCCGGCCTGAAAGCGGGTTTCCCCCCTGAATTTTCTTTGTGTAATATGGTGATTTTGCATTTAATTGGTGTACTACTACTCCACTAAAGAGAGAAATTATCCAATCACTCCTCTGGGAAGTCTTCCATTGGGGAAAATGACACTAAGACTAGTTGTGTTGGAGAGTTGGGTCATTGATATGTCAGGTCCATGGCATACAGGCAATGAATGGTATGGGGTCAAAAAGAGCCCTTCCTAAATGTGTACCGGTGTGTTTGGATATCTCATCAAGGAGGTAGGCCCTTTGTCGATCTCAACCTGACCATGGAGGGTAAAACTGAAGGGTGTGATTAATGCCATATTTACGGTAAATGGTCTTTCTATGTGTTTGCTAATGTTTGCACCTTTATTGAAACACCTTCATATGCATAATATAATAGAAAAACATTGCAAATAAACAGCAGGATGAAAAAATATAACTGAACAATAAAAAAGAATGATACCAAACCTCAGTCTCTGTGGCATTTTATTGCTCCTGTAGTATGAACAGGAGTCTGTGGTATTTTATTGCTCCTGTAGTATAAACAGGAGTCTGTGGTATTTTATTGCTCCTGTAGTAT
>QNTS01004755.1:0-24368 GCA_003317085.1 Hucho hucho
TTATTGACCAAATACTTATTTTCCACCATAATTTGCTAATAAATAAATAAAAAATCCTACAATGTGATTTTCTGGATTTCTTTTTCTCATTTCGTCTGTCATAGTTGAAGTGTACCTATGATGAAAATTACAGGCCTCTCTCATCTTTTTAAGTTGGAGAACTTGCACAATTGGTGGCTGACTAAATACTTTTTTGCCCCACTGTACATCCCTCCTGGTCTACACACTCCCAACTCAACTTACACACTACCTGTCCGCCTCGCCTTGAGGGCACATTATAGGACTCTGCACAGACAATAGCCATACAAGCCCCTGCAGAACCCTCCCCCAGTCTTACCCACATCCAATCTGTGTACACAGACACATCCTCCCTATTGGTAATATCAGTCGGCTTCACCAGCTCAGTCTTACAGCAGGGGATTGTCTCAGGACAATGAGTGCTCAATATTGCTGCTCAATATGCACTTACTGCTAGGGTGTATGAGAACACCACCTCTCTCTCTCTCTCACCATTTACACTCTCCCATCTCATCTGTTTAAATTATGTTGGGAGAGGCGTGTGTATGTCCCATCAGAGATTTAGATCCTTACTTGTTAGATGTGTACATGTTGTAAACAGTTGTTGTATTCAAGTTAGAGAGGAAGAGAGGGTGGGAGAGGGAGAAAGATAGGAGGAACGAACATTTCCTCAGTTCCTGTGGCTGTAGTGTAATAGTTGTGGTGATGACTAGTGACAGCTGAGGGAGCAAGGGAGCCGGAGAGGAGTATCACTCCAAAATCCCCCAACAACAGAAAGGAGAAGAGGAGAGTGATTTAGGCTAAACTACTTTCTCCTAGCCTCTATCTCTCTCTCATTCTCTCTCCCTCGCTGTACATCTGTCTTTCCCATACGAACACATTCACACGCTCAAACACTTTTTAGTTTATTACTATTTATATTCATATATCAGTGAGTTATGCATTATCATAATCATCTGCCCAATCAATAATCCTGAATATTACCTATCTGACTGGACCCTAGGTTCTGTATTAGAAGCATATCAATCACATACTGTACCTCATAATAGCTGGAACGAAGCGAATGGAATGGCATCAAACCATGTGTTTGATGTATTTGATACCATTCCACTCATTCCTCTCCAGCCATTACCACGAACCCGTCCTCCCCAATTAAGGTGCCACCAACCTCCTGTGGTGTATATGTACATTCAGATCTCATCCTCCTCTTCCTCATCATCTTCTGGTATTATCTCTGGCAGAATGTTCACCTTCTATTACTATAAAGAGAGGGTGTGTGTGTGTGTGTGTGTGTGTGTGTGTGTTTGTACAATCCGTGTGGGCCTCTTTATCTCCTGGCCAGGGTGTGAGCACATGGAGGTCAGAGGCAGGGCTGGCTGTGTCTCCATTCCCACGGCTGCTGTCTCACAGCCACATTGGTCACAGGAGGATGAAAAGACTATGGATTTGTCCTCTTCTTTGCACATCCTCCGGAGCAGGCAGATTAGACAGGAGATAAGTGGAGCCTGGCCCATTCAAAGCAGCTCTAAGCTCAACACTGTAGTGCTGCCTGACCCGCCTCTCTGGTTCAGGGAGAAACACACAGGCATACACGCATACACACAGGTAGGCAGGCACGCATGCATTCAAACTCACACACACATACACACACACACGCATAATATGCACACACACACACATACAGGAAGGCATGCATGGACACCACACTCACTGACATATTCTCTCTATCTCTCTAATAAAGTTTACCTTGGTTCAAAACGTGGCCAAACAGTACATGGGTGAAACACTGACCTTGTAACCTTGGATGTGAATGTTTAAGTGAGGAAGCTGAGCTTGCTGTCAATACGTTCACACACACTGACTGTACACACACATGCAAAAATACACAAACACACAAACATTCCCTAGCATACACTTATGGAGACTGACACATACTGGATGTCGGCAGACACACACAATGGGAAACATGAGTTGGAGAGAGAGAGAAAGAGAAGGGAGAGAAAGGGGAGGTAGACATATGGGGGAGGGAGAAGGAAAGACAGAAAGATTGAGGAAGGTAGGCAGAGACAGAGTGAGAATTCAAAGGCCCGTTGCCCTCGCAAGCAATTAGAATAATTTCAAATTAATATGAAAGCGTCCGCTGCAGTCTTATCTGCATCCCGAGGAGAAGGCTCTCCTCCTCCTCAATCAGAATGCATGAGTGGCCGCCCTGACGGAAACACTGACACCCTGCCATATGTTGGGTTCCTCTCTCTATTCCCTCTCTCTTCAGCTCGCAGCTCTCGCCCTGTAAAAAGTACTACAAATCCATGCACACAGACAGGTTGTCATACAGAGAGCGCTAGGGAGATGCCGTAATGGGTCTGTAACTGAACTGTCTCTGAACTGTCTTGTTCTGAAATGTATTGTTCAGTCTTTTTTGTAAATCTTGCTTTCACCTCAGCTAAAACTATTTCTCAGACTGCAGGCTGTTCAGTTGACCAGTGTCAACATTGTCTACATAGCAGTTGCGTGTATTCATGGATGCCAAGGGAAGAAGAAAAAATCACAAAATGATGTATCTTTTGTTTCTCTGTGTTTCATAAATTCACAAAAGGCTGAATGTATCTCACCGGAGAAAGCATCTGTGCGAACGAAACAACACCCCTCTGTCTCAGTAAGTGTAGCGTATCTATCTGATGCTCTCTGGTCAGGAAGAGTATGACATTGTTGCTGCCTCTAGCACTGAATGCAAGGGAAGCCAGCGAGCATTAGGATTCCCTTGATAAAAAAAAAAGTATAAAATAATATCCAATCAGCTTTGAGCTAAACTGAGTGAGCTCAGCTATGAATGTCCTGGCGCACCAGACCAATCACACAACAAGCCAAACGTCATTATTGACAGAAAGAACTTGAATTGTTGTATCTCGTTGTGTTGTTGGCCTCCGGTGGCTAGCTTGCTAGCTAAAATCGTCTCTTTCCTAAATTAGCTATGGATGGAGATAGGGATTTGGACTTGTGGTTTTACTTAATTCCCGTACTGGCCAATGATTATAACAGCGATTCTGATCCAACCATAAGTTCATACATTGTGCCCCTGGCCTGAGAGGATGGAAGTTCAACATGTAGCTAGATGTAGTATGCTAATGTTAACTAGCTAGCCTGGCGTATCGTTGCCACTGAAAGGAAGTTAGGCTAGCGAGCAAGTATTTTAGCCATAAACCATTTAGGCAACATGAAAGAGGAGGATCGCATTGGCGGGATCTCTTCAAGTAGGGTGAGTCAACATGTTTTTTCTACTTGCACGCAGGCACACACACACAGAAATCAGTACCATGGACAGCCATATCATATTTAGCTGACGTTGACTGGACTAAATAGTTGTTGGTATCTTTTAGTTGTCACTGTATAGACAAAGCAGAGGTGATTTGATGATGTTGAAGATGAAATGGTGCTGGAATAGTGAAGGCAGCTCCTGTTTTCTTTGCGACTTGCGGTAACTCTGTGGTTCTAAATCAGTAGTTGTTTAGTAGTCCAAAAATGTCCGAAACATTAACTTGCTTGACCATGCTGTCGGTCATGGAACTGTTTGTTACATGCTATATGTTTTGTGTATTTCACCAGACAGATGTTGCTCTCCAGTTTTGTAATGAAACAAAGGTGTGGTTGAATTTATTCTGTGTATTCTTGTTGTCTCGGCATTAGGCCTATATATCGCGGTGTCAAGGCATATGAACTAACAGGTTATTGAACAAACAACGCAGTTATCACAACCCATAGGTTGTAATATGGCTTTTTTTCTGGATTGACTTCCCTGGTGATTTTACCCACGCACCACTAGATACATAGTAAAGAAGATGTCAAACATTTACAGTAATGTGATTGTTATTTCAACATATCAGCCATGTAAAATGGTGACAGTCATGGGATAAAGTTGCAGGGCAAGGGTATTGTTGATGGAAAAATGTATTTTTGTGACCGTGTGTCTGTGTTTGTGACTGTGTGAAGTGATCGTTGCTGGTTTCTGGATGTTGGGTGACGTGTGAATGACTGGTAGGATGTGTCATTCACACACCCCTCTAAACTGCCATCATCAGCGTGTTTGTGTTAGGGGGGTAGGCGCTGGGGAGCCAGGCTCAATCACTCAGATTGAGCAACAACAACAAAAAAAAATATATGTATATATATAGAGAGAGAGTAGAGTACACACTGGGCATGGACATTACCTAGAAGTGTCAGGGCATACTGAACACAATCTGATGTCACAATCTCATCCATACACACACATATATACACAAACCAGTGGCGAAGCCAGAAACTCGTTGGTGGGTGGGCCTGCAGAAATTTTGGTCCAGTTTGGAACAGTGACAAGTAAAGATCGCAATATATACACATGCAAAAGGCACTCAGAGTGCATGTCTTTTCAACTACTAGTAGACCTATACATTCTAGTAGTATCGCTCTCTCTCCTGTGAATCCTTCTGTCTTTGTACCAGGGAAGGCAGGCAGCTTGTCTCCGTCTGCGTCATTAGGGATCCTGCTCGTAGTCACGGACACACAGAGGGCATACGCTGCCATGCCATGCGTGGGACAGGAAGTGTGTGTGGCGAGGATGACATAAGCAGAACGCAGTGCTCTTCCCTGGCACCGTCATTTCACTACACCTAGAGTACATATGAGGGGTCAAGGACGAGACACACATACACTTGCAAACACACACAGGCACGCACACGCACACACACACGCATTACTATTGATACAAGCCAATGCGATCACAAATAGTCTATATGTGTAAGAGTGTGTGTCTGTGTGTATATGTCTGTGTCCACACAACCTTGGCAGCGGCAGGCACACACACTGTGTGCGTGCTGTAAATAGGCGGTGTGTGTTGTGGGTCTCTGCTGTGTTGGGGCCAATTTTAGAGCTCACGCAGGAAACCAGGCCACTCTGACAGCCATGCACCCTGCCAGCCAGTACGGAACACAACACACCAGCTCCAGAACCTTCTGTCTCACACACACCGATACACACACACTACACAACAGATACATACACACACACACATTTTTATTAATTTTCCCTTGTACCGTACCACAGCTTCTCCACAACATCATTCTACCATTTAATTTCTCTGATGTTCAATCATACATTTTCTCTGTTGCCTGCAAATTCTGTAGCACGGCTCTACTGTAATCCTGCTTCTCTGAGCTGTGCAGAATCCTTCCCTGGAAGGACCTTGAACTAGAGGCCCCCTGCTGAGCCACTCTGGGGTCCCTGTCCCCACCTGTCCCCCTAGCTGCCTTTAGTACAGTACATGGCTCCCTGCTCCTGCCTCCCTGCCTGGGGATTTATTCAACATTTACAGCCTCGCTAGCCATGGTGCTTTAGTCAGTGGCTTTCTCTAGTAACCTACCAGACTCTACCCTCACGGTACCACAGTGAATTTGTCTGCACCTCCAGGTTTGCCATTTATCTGACAATCAGCAAAAGATTTATCTAACTTTGTGTACGCTTGTAATGGTTAAAAACAATGATCTTTTAGCTGCTAGAAAGCTGTTTTTGTTTGGTACTACATGGACTCGGAATTTACCAGTTTTGAATATTGTGGAATATTGTTATCCTTTATTACATTGTTACACCCCTCTAATACTGTGGCCAGTCATATTCATGTGGCCAAGACAGGCTTTGTACTGCAGCAGAGAATAATTCCCTAGGAGAAATTCCTTCAGAACACAGTGACACACTGATCTGAGCTCAGTCGGATTGGGGCCTAAATGAAGCGAGTCAAGAGTCCCATCCTAAAGGACACCACAATGGCTGCTCGTCTACACCAGAGTTGCGGTAGCGCTAGCACACAGCTCTTCAAAGGGACAAGAAGTGGATTTCCAGTCGCCAGCCTCTCATATTTGGGTGGGAGATAAATTCTCCTCGCCGCTCATGCCTCTCTCTGTAATTATGTGCATGGTGATGTGCTTTTTACAGGCTGCCTAACAGTGGGAAATTATCTGGTAGGAACAGAGCCCAATTAATTGTGGCACTTTGCAGGCGTACTTGTGCGAAAACATTGTAATGACACTTACCGGGAAATTGGCTCCCGTTGAATATATTGAATAAATAAAGTCTGGAGGTTAAACAACCTTCACGACGTCACAGAATAAAACGGTTTCAGAGTTTCGCTGTCTATCATTCTCTCTCATTCTCTTGTTCTCTTACAGTCTCTCTCTGCATATGGAGAGAACACAAAGCCTTTCCATTTTCCCTACAAGAGTACTGTGTGTGTGTGTGTGTGTGTGTGTGTGTGTGTGTGTGTGTGTGTGTGTGTGTGTGTGCGTGCGTGCGTGCGTGCGTGCGTGTGTGACAGAGACGGAGATATATCTATATATATTCTTTGTAAAAGTGAGTGCCTATTGTGGGCCTGTAAAACAGGGATGCGTCAGCACTTTGAGAGGAAAGCACCTTTTGTCTCTGGCATCACTGGGGGACGGTATGGGGGATCTGCCCAAGCTCACAGCTTTTCACACACTCCACAATCATCCCATTCAGAAATATTTTGATTGATCCCAAGTATGTGTGACATGATATTTAATATACACGTCATGTGATTTTGAGATATTTGAGATATTATTACTGTACACTACAGTGCCTTGCAAAAGTATTCATCCCCCTTGGCGTTTTTCCTGTTGTTGCATTACAACCTACAAAATGGATTTTTATTTGGATTTCATGTAATGGACAAACACAAAATAGTCCAAATTGGTGAAGTGAAATGGAAAAAAGAACTTGTTTCAAAATATAAAAAATAAAAAACGGGAAAGTGGTGCGTGCGTATGTTTTCACCCCCTTTGCTATGAAGCCCCTAAATAAGATCTACTGCAACCAATTACCTTCAGAAGTCACATAATTTGTTAGATTGCACACAAGTGGACTTTATTTAAGTGTCACATGATCTCAGTATATATACCTGTTCTGAAAGGCCCCCGAGTCTGCAACACCACTAAGCAAGGAGCATCACCAAGCAAGCGGCACTATGAAGATCAAGGAGCTCTCCAAACAGGTCAGGGACAAATTTCTGGAGAAGTACAGATCAGGGTTGGGTTATAAAAAAATATCTGAAACTTTGAACATCCCACGGAGCACCATTTAAACCATGAATAAAAATTTTTAAGAACATGGCACCACAACTAACCTGCCAATAGAGGGCCGCCTACCAAAACTCACGGACCAGGCAAGGAGGGCATTAAATCAGAGGCAACAAAGAGACCAAAGATAACCCTGAAGGAGCTGCAAAGCTCCACAGCGGAGATTGGAGTATCTGTCCATAGGACCACTTTAAGTCGTACACTCCACAGAGCTGGGCTTTAAGAAATAGTGGCCAGAAAAAAGCCATTGCTTAAAGAAAAAAGTAAGAAACCACGTTTGGTGTTCGCCAAAAGGCATGTGGGAGACTCCCCAAACATATGGAAGAAGGTACTCTGGTCAGATGAGACTAAAATATAGCTAAACTGGCCATCAAGGAAAACGCTATGTCTGGCACAAACCCAACACCTCTCATCACCCCGAGAACACCATCCACACAGTGGAGCATGGTGGTGGCAGCGTCATGCTGTGGGGATGTTTTTCATCGGCAGGGACTGGGAAACTGGTCAGAATTGAAGGAATGATGGATGGCACTAAATATAGGGAAATTCTTGAGGGAAACCTGTTGCAGTCTTCCAGAGATTTGAGACTGGGATGGAGGTTCACCTTCCAGCAGGACAATTACCCTAAGCATTAGAGGTCGACCGATTAATCGGAATGGCCAATTTAATTAGGGCTGATTTCAAGTTTTCATAACAATCGGTAATCGGCATTTTTGGATGCCGATTATGGCTGATTATATTGCAATCCACGAGGAGACTGCGTGGCAGGCTGACCACCTGTTACGTGAGTGCAGGCAGCAAGGAGACATGGTAAGTTGCTAGCTAGCATTAAACTTATCTTATAAAAAACTATCAATCTTAACATAATCACTAGTTAACTACACATGGTTTATGATATTACTAGTTTAACTAGCTTGTCCTGCGTTGGATATAATCAATGCGGTGCCTGAAATTGTGTCACTTCCATTGCGTTCAGTGTCAGCAGAGTCAGGGTATATGCAGCAGTTTGGGTCGCCTGGCTTGTTGCGAACTGTGTGAAGACCATTTCTTAATAACAAAGACCGTAATTAATTTGCCCGAATTTTACATAATTATGACATAACATTGAAGGTTGTAACAGCAATATTTGCCACCCGTTCGATAAAATACGGAACGGTTCCATATTTCACTTAAAGAATAAATGTTTTGTTTGGCTTTGACCATATTAATGACCTAAGTGTCGTATTTCTGTGTTTATTATATTATAATTAAGTCTATGTTTTGATATTTGATAGAGCAGTCTGACTGAGAAGTGGTAGGCAGCAGCAGGCTCGTAAGCATTCATTCAAACCGCACTTTCCTCCGTTTGCCAGAAGCACAGCGCTGTTTATGACTTCAAGCCTATCAACTCCCGAGATTAGGCTGGCAATACTATAGTGCCTATAAGAACATTGAATAGTCAAAGGTCTATGAAATACAAATGGTATAGAGCGAAATAGTCCTGTAATAACTACAACCTAAAACTTCTTAACTGGGAATATTGAAGACTCATGTTAAAAGGAACCACCAGCTTTCATATGTTCTCATGTTCTGAGCAAAGAACTTAAACGTTAGCTTTTTTACATGACACATATTGCACTTTTACTTTCTTCTCCAACACTGTGTTTTTGCATTATTTAAACCAAATTGAACATGTTTCATTATTTATTTGAGACTAAATTTATTTTATTTATGTATTATATTAAGTTAAAATAAAAGTGTTCATTGTTCATTCAGTATTGTTGTAATTGTCATTTATTACAAATATATTTATTACAACTTGAAGAAGCTGGAGCAGTTTTGCCTTGAGGAATGGGCAAAAATCCCAGTGGCTAGATGTGCCAAGCTGATGGAGACATACCCCAAGAGACTTGCAGCTGTGATTGCTGCAAAAGGTGGCTGTACAAAGTATTGACTTTGGGGGGGTGAATAGTTATGCACGCTCAAGTTTTTTTGTCTTATTTCTTGTTTGTTTCTCAAGAAAAAATATTTTGCATCTTCAAAGTGGTAGGCATGTTGTGTAAATCAAATGATACAAATCCCCCAAAAATCCATTTTAATTCCAGGTTGTAAGGCAACAAAATAGGAAAAATGCCAAGGTGTGTGAATACTTTCGCAAGCCACTGTAAGTGGCCTCAGTTGAAATCTCAAGTGAGTTTGTAGTATTTGTAATCTTGTAACAATGACCATGAGACTCAAGTGATGTGATGCGGGTTATGGAAACATTGACCTTTGGCCCCGGCCTTCTCCCACAACTACTGTACTGCCCCCTTAGGTCCTTGTAGTAGTCAGTGATAGTGTGAGTGTGTTTGCATGCATTTGCGTATATGCGTGTACCTGCTTACTGCTCTTACATCAGCATGTTTATTAGGTGTTCATTTGGGTTATTTTGATGAGCTCGACAGCAGACGACAGATAACTGGACAGTGTGTGTGTGTGTGTACCAGTGTGTGTAAGATAAGGGTCCACCATAGGCCCATTCCGCCGGGCGGTATCGGCATGGCACGTACAGTAAATGGAGGAGTGGCGCGGCTGTCAGCCGGAACGTGTGCCTGGCAGGCGGCGGCTACGCTATTAACGAGTGCTAACAGTTTTATTATTAGAAAATAAACGGTGCGCTGCAAAACTCTTAATGTTATTAGCACCCCGCCATCTGGGTCTGACAGCTGTGTTCAGACACCACTACACCACCATGGCTGTGGTGCTGCTGACGGTGTAGTCACAAATCTCAATCTGAAATCCCTCTTTCTGTCTATGGCACTTCCTCTCTGATGCAGTCTCTGTCTCTCTTTGTATTTTGCTCTCTCTCTCTCTCTCTCTCTCTCTCTCTCTCTCTCTCTCTCTCTCTCTCTCTCTCTCTCTCTCTCTCTCTCTCTCTCTCTCTCTCTCTCTCTCTCTCTCTCTCTCTCTCTCTCTCTCTCTCTCTCATACATGTACAAGTTGTATTATATTATATGCATGTATCATATTTATATATATATATATAATAAAAATACTACTACTAATATTAATGATAATTATTATAATCAGTATATTATTTGTATTACACACATCAAGACACACAGTTAACAGGAGGCCCTTAGAGCATTGTTTTAGTAGGATCACAGAGGTATATTGGTATGGTGCAGGGATTTCGCTGCCTGTGACAAAAAATCAAACCCAAACTGTAGGCTCTCTTTAAAAGGCCCATCATCCTTTGTTTTTTACAGGCAGGCTGTGAAAATAGAGCGCTATGATGTTTTGTCTGTATAGCCCTACTCAAATTTCTAGTTCTGCCATTAGAAAAAAGCCAAATTGCAGAAGCAAAACAACAATACATGATCAGGGCTGTTCCCATTGGAAGCCCCATCTGCTGTGTGTTATGATGAAGGAGTTCAGCATTAATGACAGGTTATGGTCAGGTTTTAAATAACATCCACTGTGCTCTCAAAGGTTAAAATGTTGTGGAATTACTGGTCATGCTCTAGATTGGTTTATAAATTACCTATCAAATCGTACACAATGTGTAATAGCGCATGGTTGTAAATATGAGTCCAAAGAGTTGTGCTCAGGTGTTCCGCAAGGTTCTATTTTGGGCCCACTGTTCATTTTTCATTTTGTATATCAACAACATTGGGGATCATATTGAAACAGCGGATGTTCATTTTTATTCAGATTATACTGTTCTTTATTCAAGTGGTAGTAGTTTATCTTTAGCTTTTGAAAATGTCCAAAGAGCATTTCACTTCATACAACAGAATCTGTATGATTTAAAGCTGGTTCTGAATTTGGGTAAAACAAAATGGATGGTATTTTCAAATGCCAGGTATATTACTAATCATGTCATTGCTACGTTGGCTGGAAATACAATAGAGCAAGTTACAGTGTACAAATATTTGGTAGTGTGGGTTGATGACAAGCTGAACTTCACTGTGCATGTAGAGAACTTGAAGCTCAAGCTGAGAATAGGTTTTTATTACCGGCATAAGGCTTGTTTTTCTCTGGAGGCCAGGAAGGAGCTGGTATGATGTACATTACTGGCGGTTTTAGATTTTAGTGATGTTATATATATCTGCAGGCCTGAGGAAGGCACAGTGATGCCGAAACATTGGTAAATACCCATTAAATTGCTGGGAGTTTATATATGGAGTGTGCGACCTTCTTTATTTTGATAGTTTATATATATTCAGGCCTCAGCCACTACCCTGAGAGCACTTGATTCAGTATATCATGCGGCCCTCAGGTTCATTACAAATCAAAAACGTCTAACACATCATTGTGATCTCTGTTGGCTGGTCGTCATTGACCTTGCGTAGGCTAAACACTGGTATACACTGATTTATAAGGCCATAATGGGTAAAATGCAATTTTATCTCTGTTCTTTTTTAATCAGGTCAGTAAATAAATATCAATTACGATCCCATTCTCATTTGCTTTTAACAGTACCAAGAATTAGAACAAGTCATGGTAGAAATAATTTTAGTTACTCAGCTCCGTGGTCCATGAATTCTCTCCTGAACATTAAAAAATGTGATGATCTAGTCTCGTTGGTGGAGTTTAAACACTTGATCAACGTAAATATCATAGAAGAGTGTAATTGTCTTTAGGACAGCTGTTTTTTGTCTATAGTTTTGTTTAATGTTGTGTTAGTGTATGTAAGTTGTTTTGTCTGAAACTTGGTTCCCCCTGCTGCTATTGGACCTGGTCTGACTTGAAAAATGAGAAAAACCTGTATAAATAAAGGTTTTATAAAAATACAAAAATAAAAGTATGATAACAGGTCATGACCCAATTGGGTGACTATGTCAGATGTCTGTTCGTGCAGCGTGGAAATCCCACCTATAGGTTCCCTTCTCGGGCTCCATAGAAGAGTTGCTTACAGTATGTTGGGGCAAACTCCTGGTGCCCTATAGTTCCCGTAGTAACCACCTGATGGTTTCAGGAAGGTAAGGTGGTAGGTGTACTATCAAATGTACCGTTACAGGTTACACCCACAGTGGCATCACTAGTGGCCTCATCACTATCACTTTCTGTTTTCTCTCTCAGTGTTAGTATGAATTTACAATGCTTTGTTGTCCCTCCATTGCATTCTGTGTACAGTAAGTATATTCATATGTGTGTAGGCGTGCAATGTGCATGCAACCCTGTGTGTGTGTTATCCCTCCCGCGTATGTCCCCTATCCTCCTATCCCACAGCATCTCAGGGCTTTATTTAATCAGATAACCTGCTACCACTGGCCTGCAGCAAACCCCATGATTCTCCAGGCTCCTCATGTTGCCCCCCAGTCCTCCAGAGAAACCCCAGCTAACGGAGACGCCTCCAGACACACACACTCTTACTGCAGACGCTGCACAATACACTCCCCCGCCGTGTCTTCCTCTCTCTCTTCCTCTCCTCCAGGAGAAGAAAACACGTTTCATCTTTCTCCGCTAACACGGCTCCCACTCCTCATATAGGTATCGTTCTCTGCTTAGTCTACATGCACAGCTACTTACTTTTCTCTTTTTTAGGAATGTCACGTCCATGTAGCGTGAAGGACTCTGGGATGACATAGGAATCCATTTCACATACAGATGCACAGGGATAGAGGACAGTAAATGGAGAGAATAGGACATGAGAGAAACAGTGTATTTTCAATTTCAAGTCGGCGTTTTCCTATTCTGCTGTTGTTATCGTCTGTCTGATTTATATTTGTTTGATAGTTTCGTCTCTGTCTGGTGCTTTTGGAGTAATGTTGTAATGGTAAATCCAAAGTGGATAAAAAGTTGAGAGTACTGAAGCAGGGTGTACCTGAACAGCTTCTACCCCCAAGCCATAAGACTGCTAAATAGTTCACCAAATAGCTAACTGGACTATCTGCACTGACCCTTTTTGACTCGTTTGACTCATTACATACGCTGCTGCTACTGTTTATTATATATCCTGTTGCCTAGATTTTTTCCACTGTAAAAAAAATCTAGTTGTTTCAACGTATTATTATTATTTTTAAGTAACTGGTTTCACAGCTTTTTTTTGTTGTTTACTTAACCTTTTGGTCCAAGTGTTACCTGAACTAAAAATAATTAGTTGGCCCAAGCTTAGCTCCAACTTGTCAGAAATGGTGGCGTAGCAGAAAGATTGGAATGCGTTGAACCAAGAGGTTATGAGTTCAAATCCCAGGTGAGGACATGTTGAATAACAATGACTGTATACAATGTCAACATCTGTCAAATATGTAAGTTGAAAACATTGTATGTTAAAAGCACTGTGTGTGTAACTAGTCCCACAGCCTTTTTTTAGGTTTCTAGTTGAATGAAAATATGACACTTGTTGAGCAAACACATCATTTTCAGGGACAGATGGAAATGTACTGGGGGGGGGGGGCTGTCATAAAAAATTAAATGCACCCCCCTCCCCAACAGCAAACATATTTTCACATGACCCTCCCCTTGTACTGCAAAATAAATTGAACACCCTCCCCCCTCGTAAAATTAAATCAAATGAATGTTTACCAGCAAAAATGACTAACTGTAGTGACCACGTGTTTACAAACGTGGAAATCGACTTGTCCACTTCAGCATGCTTTTGTGGCACAGTCGATGCCATGCAGGGCTACGGACCAGAAGGTTGAGGGTTCGCCAAACACCACAGACGAGCTCACCCTCCCTGCCTGTTTCATTATACTATGATCAGAGCTGGCTGCAGACAATGATCAGATGTTCTACATTTTGATGCCATATTTATAATTGTATAAAATATATGCAACAAATTTTCCACCTACAGGTTTCGGTGCCAATGCACCACACAACCAGTAATCAAAGGTTACCTACTTTGGATTGCATTTTCAACACCACAGTAAATAGACTATGTCAATCTCGACAACCAGGAAATACTTCCTACCTTGTAGGCTTACCCAGTATTGAAGGCTTGATTTGACAATCTCCAAATGTCATTCAACTTTTTGGTGTTTTGTGACAGATGTCTCTTTCCATTCATCAATTGGCTGCTGCACAGATTGTATTGATTGATTTTATTTGTCAGTAAAAACAATATTTAAAACAAATGTTTTTTTTTACAAGTGACAGGGATTGCACAATAAAGTTGGGGACTTCCATTGTGGTCCCTATTTTGTACATAAACACATAGAATTTCATAGATATAGACCAAAAAATGCTCAACCTCCAGATGAGTATGAGGCTGGTAGCTTATTCTTTAGATGTTTGGGGCTGCTGGTAAACCATGTTGTGAAGGCATAATCAAAGTGACACTGGACTAGCGCACTTGCCAGAGGCTTTAGGTTGTCTATAGCTACAGTAGGTTGCCATCCAATTGGTGACAGATTTTCATGCGAATATTCTAAAATCTTCATAAAAACAATATGCCATTTCAGTGTTTCCTTTAGGAAAGTTTGGCGCCGGACAACATGACAGGGAAGATTTTAATTTACCAGACATTTTAGGAATTTCACGGACATCCATATGCATTCAGATCCAACCTGGCATTTACGTGTTCTTAAAAACAGCTATAACAAATTACAAAAACAATGTTTAGCATTTAGGCTACCTTCCTAAAATAATAATTGTCCACCTCATGGTTCAGCTGTCAGAGATTTGTTTACTAAATAGACACTATATAAAAGGAAGAGAAGCTTAGGCCTAACCCCAGAGCGATACAGAGAGAGAGGCTGGTGACATGCTACGACACCAACATGCATTTCTTTATGTCAGATGGCTACTGCGTCTGCTATACAGATATAGACGTACAGAAAGAGGCTAATTCGTAAATTTTCGATCAGAATATTTTTATGAAGTTAAGCATTGTTAGATTATAGGAGTAACTCTGGTAGGCCTGAAACAGACTTCCTCACCTCAAGTTCAACTGTTGGAGTCAGTCTTCATATGATAGGCCTGCAGTAGCTAAAGCTTAATAAAAGCCACACCAAACCTTCACAAAGGTTTCTAAACTTTATTAGGGTAATATCAAAACTAAGTCAAGCCATTGTTTATATGGAAAATACGAGCAGAAGATTGAACGTAAACCAGTGAAAAAAAAGTTTGACAACACCCCTATTTTGGCCCACACATCCCCCAGTTCATTTGACTGTATTTTTGCCTACGTTTTCTCAAGTTGGAGCTAAGTTTGAGCCAACTCATTTGTTTTAGTTCAGGTAACACTTGGACTTCAAAGAGGTTAATGAGATTACACTGCTGCTAGGCTGACACAGATCTCCAGGCTCTCCCAGGCCCTCCCAGGCCCAGTTTGGAGCACAGACCAGGGGGAGCCCAGCCCAGCCCTCCACAGGTCCACGTACCTGGCATGGTGCTGAAGAACAAGTCCACGGGCCAGAGGTTATGGAGGTCGAAAGTGTGTGGGCGGGGATGGAGAGGATGGTGTGTTTGCAACTGTGTGTGTGTGTGTGTGTGCACACGTGTGTGTGTACTGTACATGCATGATTGTGTGTGTGTGTGTGTGTGTGTGTGTGTGTGTGTGTCTATAAAGTGGAATTCCAGGAGGCATTGTAAAGACGCAGGCAGGGAGGCAGCCCAGGAAGGGGAGAATTCACAGGTTTGTCTCAGAGAGAACACAGGCCAAATGAGTCACTCTGGCAGCAGACAAAGACAATGCAGTACCTCGGAGAATAACGGGAGATGGTATTTCACCCAACACAACATGATAGACTGCAGGCAGAAAAGCTTTTATGAATGACTCAATCAAAACACCAACTAGCCCACCAACCACATTCAATTAAAACACCAAAGGCACTGAGTGGTTATACAGACATGATCAAAGACACCTCTGTGTATTATCAATCTCTATCTAATGAGGGGGAGAGAGAGAGAACAGTGTGTTTGTGTATGCGAATGCCCACGCACATGCATGCATGCCCGTGTGTGTGTGTGCAAGCATTAACGTGCACATGTGTGTGTGTGTGTGTACTGTGTGAACTGTAACTCTCTGCATACAGTATGTGTGTGTCTGTGGTTAATGTGCTCAACTTCACTCAGACCACATATCAAAAGGATGGCTGGTGAATACCACATAAGAGAGGAGATATAAAGCAGGTAATTGTTGATATCAAACAGTTCTTCCCCAGGCTAGGCAGTAGACAGGCTAGGCAGTAGACAGGCTAGTCAATGGACAGGCTAGGCAGTGGACAGGCTAGGCAGTAGACAGGCTAGACAGTAGACAGGCTAGACAGTAGACAGGAGACAGGCTAGACAGTAGACAGGCTAGGCAGTAGACAGGCTAGGCAGTAGACAGGCTAGGCAGTCGGCAGTCAACAGGCTAAGCAGTAGGCAGTAGACAGGCTAGGCAGTAGGCAGTAGACAGGCTAGGCAGTAGACAGTCTAGGCAGTCGACAGGCTAGGCAGTAGACAGGCTAGGCAGTAGGCAGTCGACAGGCTAGGCAGTAGACAGTAGACAGGCTAGGCAGTAGACAGTAGACAGGGTAGGCAGTAGGCAGTCGACAGGCTAAGCAGTAGGCAGTCGACAGGCTAGGCAGTAGACAGTAGACAGGCTAGGCAGTAGACAGTCGACAGGGTAGGCAGTCGACAGGCTAGGCAGTAGGCAGTAGACAGGCTAGGCAGTAGGCAGTCGACAGGCTAGGCAGTAGGCAGTCGACAGGCTAGGCAGTCGACAGGCTAGGCAGTAGACAGGCTAGGCAGTAGGCAGTAGACAGGCTAGGCAGTAGGCAGTAGACAGGCTAGGCAGTAGGCAGTAGACAGGCTAGGCAGTAGGCAGTAGACAGGATAGGCAGTAGACAGGCTAGGCAGTAGACAGTAGACAGGCTAGGCAGCCGAATGGGCCAGGGGCATCTGGTACTGAAATGACAACTTTATTTCACTCAAACACAGCCATCAGTATTGGCACTGAAGAGGTAATTGTTTTTTTGATTTAATGTTATTAAAAAGTTGAGTTGAGGCTGAACAGCCAATTAATCATTTTTTTTGTTATTTTATAATCTATTGTATTGATGCTCCTAATACAAGGTCATCGACCTTTCACCTTTTGATGGTAATTTGAATTTGTGTGTTTTAGTCTGTAATGTTCTACAGTTGCCTTTATAGTGGATTGAACATCTTGTGTGTGCCATGTGTGAGCTCTCCATTGTCTTAGCCATGTTTTAAAGCTCTGTACACACCAGGAGTGTGCCAACACTAGCACTGTGGAGTGGTTGTAAATCAGCTGACCTCAGATCAGAGCTTAGTCTTTAAAATCAGTCCAAATGGACCAGATTGAGAAACACTTGGACGAGGAATGGCATTGATGAGAGGTCTGTGTCACTGTCTTGGCGGAGGGCCAGGGAGTAGTGTGAATTGTGTAGTGTTACTCTCTGACAGAGCTGAACACTGACGGTCTGACAGGCTGTACCTTCCTCTGTATCTGACTGTCCCCTCCTCTCCCCTCCCGGGTAGGTCTTCCCGCACAATAACCATAGTGAAGTATATTACTCTGAGTTTACAATGCACTATTTAATCACCCTCTCAGTTCCTTCTAATCGTTCTCTGTACCAGCCTAACAAAAATTCCAACAGAGGTCAATGTTAGGGTCAGCCAAGCACGTTCACACTTTTATAACCGAGCTTACAAAAGCCTCTAACTAACAGTGCAGTAGGAAACTCTCTCAGTTCTCTTTCAGTTCTCTCTTTCCTCTCCTTTTCCTCTCTTTCCATATCCCCTCCCCTTTTCTTTGTTGATACTCATTCTGCAAGACCCCCCCCCCCCTTCTCTCTCCCTCTCTGTCTCTCTCTCTCACTCTCGCTCTCGCTCTCTCTGTCCGTGGAACATACTTCCCCCTGTAGCTGATCTGCTGCGTGTGACAGTCTATTAATGATGGGGCGGCAGCTCCCCAGACAGCTTTATAACAGTAATTCCTCTCTCTCTCCACCACTGCCAAATTGTTCTGGGGGAGAAATAGGAACTAATCTTGTCCACTGTCATCACGTCACAACTTCGACTGTAGTCGGTTCCCCTCGTTCGGGCGGCGTTCGGTGGTCGACGTCACCGGTCTTCTAATCATCATCACTTTTCATTTTCCATTTGTCTTGTCTTGTTTTTCACACACCTGGTTTGCATTCCCCATCATTATCTGTTGTATATTTAACCCTCTGTTTTCCCCCATGTCCTTGTGTGTGATTGTTTATTGTTAAGCCGTTTCTTTCCGGCTGGTGCATTTTATTTATGCCTCGCCTGTTTTGCGTTTGGCATGTGTTATTGTATTACTCGTTTAGCGTTTTGTTTGATTAATTGTTTGAGTAAAGTGCTTTCCTCACTCAGTACTGTTCTCCTGCGCCTGACTTTTATGCACCAGCTACACAAGAGGCCTGACAGAATCACACACCCGCCATGGAGTCAGCAGGAGCAGGTACCCCGGTCAGAGGAGTCGAGGAACGCGTCCAAGAACACGCGGCTATGTTACATCATCTCGGTGCCATGATGGATCGCGTTGTCCAGACCATGGACCTCTGGGAGAGACAGGAAGTCTCTCCAGCGCCTCGACCAACGCAAACGGGGTTACCTCTACCCGTCCCGTCCGGATCCAGCTCCAGTGGGATGCGTCTCTCCCTTCTCAGGGAGTATGATGGGACGGCCGCACAGTGCCAGGGGTTCCTCTTACAACTGGACCTATACCTGGCTACCGTTCACCCAGCTCCCTCAGGAAGGGAGAGAGTCTCCGCCCTCGTCTCATGCCTCTCGGGGAGAGCTCTGGAGTGGGCCAACGCCGTGTGGGGAGAGGAAGACGCAGTGTTGGACCACTTTGAGGAGTTCACCCGTCGCTTCCGGGCCGCCTTTGACCATCCGCCCGAAGGTAGAGTGGCGGGGGAACAACTTTTTCATTTGAGGCAGGGGACGAGGAGAGCACAGGAGTTCGCGCTGTAGTTCCGGACTTTGGCCGCCGGAGCCGGATGGAAAGACAGGGCCCTCATTGACCATTATCGATGCAGCCTGTGCGAGGACGTCCGACGGGAGTTGGCCTGCAGGGATGCCACCATTAACTTTGACCAACTAGTAGATCTGTCCATCCGGTTGGATAACCTGCTGGTTACCCGTGGACGTCCTGAGGGGGCTCTGTCGGTTCCATCTCCCAGTACTCCTGCTCCGGTGCCCATGGAGTTGGGAGGGGCTGCACGTAGGGAGGCTGGAGGAGGGGCCTTCACGTGCACCATCTGTGGCCGCAGAGGACACACTGCCGGTTGGTGCCGGGTTGGTCATTCTGGGATTCGAGGCAGCAGGCAGGGCACTCTGGCGTCACCCCAGGTGAGTATGCACCACTCTCATCCAGAGTCCTCTGTTGTTCACCTGTTTGTACCTGTTTGTTTCCCTGAGTTTTCCCCGCATTCTCAGCATAAGGCGCTAGTCGATTCAGGCACAGCTGGGAAGTTTATAGACAGAGCGTTAGCCCTTAGTTTAGGGATCCCCATTATTCCTGTGATTAGACATTTCCCGGTTCATGCTCTGGATAGTCGACCATTAGGGTCCGGGCTAATCAAGGAGGCCACCATCTCCCTGTTCATGGAGACGCAGGGGGGTCACGAGGAGAGAATCCGTCTCTTTCTCATTGATTCTCCTGCGTTTCCAGTGGTACTAGGCCTTCCTTGGTTGGCTCGTCATAACCCCACCATTTCCTGGCAACAGAGGGCTCTCACAGGGTGGTCGCAAGAGTGCTCGGGGAGGTGTGTAGGAGTTTCCATTGGTGCTACCACTGTAGAAAGTCCAGACCAGGTCTCCACCGTGCACATCCCCCAGAATATGCCGATTTGGCTCTCGCCTTCTGTAAACAGAAGGCAACTCAATTACCACCCCATCGACGGGGGGATTGTGCGATAAATCTCCTGGTAGACGCTGCACTTCCCAGGAGTCACGTGTATCCCCTGTCGCAAGAGGAGACGGCGGCTATGGAAACATATGTCTCCGAATCCCTGGGGCAGGGGTACATTCGGCCCTCCACTTCACCTGCCTCCTCGAGTTTCTTTTTTGTGAAGAAGAAGGATGGAGGTCTGCGCCCGTGCATTGACTATAGAGGTCTCAATCAAATCACGGTGAGGTACAGCTACCCGCTACCTCTTATCGCCATGGCGATTGAGTCAATGCACAGGGCGCGCTTCTTCACTAATCTGGATCTCAGGAGTGCGTACAACCTGGTGCGTATCCGGGAGGGAGACGAGTGGAAGACAGCGTTTAGTACCACCTCAGGTCATTATGAATACCTCGTCATGCCGTACGGGTTGATGAATGCTCCATCAGTCTTCCAATCCTTTATAGACGAGATTTTCAGGGACCTGCACGGGCAGGGTGTAGTGGCGTATATCGATGACATTCTGATATACTCCGCTACACACGCCGAGCATGTGTCCTTGGTGCGCAAGGTACTTGGACGACTGTTGGAGCATGACCTGTACGTCAAGGCTGAGAAAAGCCTGTTCTTTCAGCAGGCCGTCTCCTTCCTAGGGTATCGCATTTCCACATCAGGGCTGGAGATGAAGAGTGATCGCATTGCAGCCGTGCGTAATTGGCCGACTCCCACCACGGTAAAGGAGGTGCAGCGATTTTTAGGGTTTGCCAATTACTACCGGAGATTTATCCTAGGTTTTGGCCAGGTGGCTGCTCCCATTACCTCACTGCTGAACGGGGATCCGTTACGTCTGCAGTGGTCGGTTGAGGCGGACAGGGCTTTTGGGCACCTAAGAGCTCTGTTTACCTCGGCTCCCGTGCTGGCCCATCTGGATCCCTCTTTGGCATTCATAGTGGAGGTGGACGCGTCCGAGGCTGGGATTGGAGCCATTCTCTCTCAGCGCTCGGGCACGCCACCGAAGCTCCGCCCCTGTGCTTTCTTCTCGAAGAAGCTCCGCATGGCGGAGCGGAACTATGATGTGGGGGACCGGGAGTTGCTGGCTGTGGTTAAGGCTTTGAAGGCGTGGAGACATTGGCTTGAGGGGGCTAAACACCCTTTCCTGATCTGGACTGACCACCGCAACCTGGAGTACATCCGGGCAGCTAGGAGACTGAATCCTCGTCAGGCAAGGTGGGCCATGTTCTTTACCCGTTTTGTGTTTACCCTGTCTTACAGACCAGGTTCCCGGAAGTGAAGGCAGACGCACTGTCCGGACTGTATGACACAAAAGAGCGGCCCATGGATCAGACTCCCATTATCCCGGCTTCCTGCCTGGTAGCGCCGGTCGTGTGTGGGAGCTGCACGCGGACATAGAGCTGGCGTTGCGTACAGAGCCCGCTCCACCTCAGTGTCCCGTCGGGCATCAGTACGTTCCGTCTGTTGTCCGTGACCAGTTGATCTATTGGGCCCACACATCACCCTCCTCTGGTCATCCAGGGATCGTGCGGATGGTGTGCTGACTGACAGGGAAGTACTGGTGGCCCACCTTGGCTCGGGATGTGAGGGTTTATGTTTCCTCCTGCTCGGTGTGCGCTCAGTGTAAGGCTCCTAGACACCTGCCCAGAGGTAAGCTACGTCCCTTACCCGTTCCACAACGATTGGTTCAGGCGCGCGGAGGAGACCTGGGAAGCCGTCCATGGTCACCTCCAGCAGGCCGCGCTGCGCCAAAAGACCAGCGTGGACCGTCACCGCAGTGAGGCCCCGGTGTTCGCACCGGGGGACAGGGTCTGGCTCTCGACCCGAAACCTGCTCCTCCGCCTGCCCTGCCGGATGCTGGGTCTGCGGTTTGTGGGACCATTTAAAGTCCTGAGGAGAGTGAACGAGGTTTGTTACCGGTTACAGCTTCCCCACAATTACCATATTAACCCCTCGTTCCATGTGTCTCTCCTCAGGCCGGTGGTGGTTGGTCTGCTCCAGGAGTCTGAGGTGCGGGAGGTTCCTCCGCCCCTTCTGGACATCGAGGGGGGCCCGGCGTACTCCGTCCGTTCCATCCTGGATTCGAGGCGTCGGGCGAGGGGCCTTCAGTACCTCGTGGAGTGGGAGAGGTACAGTCCGGAGGAGAGGTGCTGGGTTCCGGCGGCGGATGTATTGGACCCTGAACTACTGTGGGAGTTCTACCATTGCCGGCCGTATCGCCCTGCGCCTCGTCCTCCGGTGTCGGCGCGCTGCTGGAGCCGCGCGTCAAGGGGGGGTACTGTCACAACTGCGACTGAAGTCGGTTCCCCTCCTCGTTCGGGCGGCGTTCGGTGGTCGACGTCACCGGTCTTCTAATCATCACCGATCCACTTTTCATTTTCCATTTGTCTTGTCTTGTTTTTCACACACCTGGTTTGCATTCCCCATCATTATCTGTTGTGTATTTAACCCTCTGTTTTCCCCCATGTCCTTGTGTGTGATTGTTTATTGTTAAGCCGTTTCTTTCCGGCTGGTGCATTTTATTTATGCCTCGCCTGTTTTGCGTTTGGCATGTGTTATTGTATTACGCGTTTACCGTTTTGTTTGATTAATTGTTTGAGTAAAGTGCTTTGCTCACTCAGTACTGTTCTGCTGCGCCTGACTTTTATGCACCAGCCACACAAGAGGCCTGACATCACAGTACAAACTTAGCCACACAAAGCCATGAATAAAATCTTACCTTCTACACTTGAAATAACTCAATATGTGTGCAACATATTGTATTAATCTCTGTGCACTTTTCTATTGTCCGTGTAATACCTCAGACAATATACGTTTTGTTTCTTTAGGAGTATTTATCTAATATTTGATTAGATGGAAAAAAGAGAGGGGAAAATGTGGCATGGAAAAAATGGTATTACATAAATGGACTGTGCAAGACAAAGACATGCATATTATCATAATTAAAAGTGAAACGGGCCATATGGTGAGGGAGAGGAGCTGCACATTAACAATCACAGTGAAAGCCTCTAAGTGAACGGAAAAGCAGGAAATGCTCATTTTTCAACCCGGGATGGAAGGAAGCACTGATGGAGCCATGGACTCCCAGAGCACAGGGAGTGGCTAACTAACCTACACTTCTCTGTAACCTTCTCCTCTCTTCCCCTCTCCTCTTCTCTCCTTTTCTCTCCTCTCCTCGTCCCTCCATCCCTCTCTGTCCACTCCTTGCCCTGGTCCCTGGGTTATGTGTGCCTCCAGTAATAGCCACCACGTGGGCCCCGCAGCGCTGGGATCTGTTCCCTAAGCAGGAAGCTGTTATATGGTTACAGTTATTTCTGTTGTCTGTCTGGGGATAGTTTTTCTGCGCTCCGGAGGATCAATAATTGTCATAAAAAGCCTGAATCACCCCGTGCCCTCTGCGAGTGGGATGGCCGAGTTGCTGTGTGTAGGTTAGGATGGTGTGTGTGTGTGGTGATGTGTTTGGGGTAGGAGGGTGTATGTGTGTAGGTTAGGATGGTGTGTGTGTGTGGTGATGTGTTTGGGGTAGGAGGGTGTATGTTTGTAGGTTAGGATGGTGTGTGTGTGTGTGGTGATGTGTTTGGCGTAGGAGGGTGTATGTGTGTAGGTTTGGCTGGTGTGTGTGTGTGGTGATGTGTTTGGCATAGGAGGGTGTATGTGTGTAGGTTTGGCTGGTGTGTTGGGAAGGGTGGTGTTTCTAGCACATAAAAGAAGCAGATATTTCCTGATTTCCCCCTTCCCCGCTGATAAGTTGTCTCAAAACATGTCATGATTTGTGCATCATGTGTATTTGTGGATCTTGTAGGCTATTCCTTCTGCTATAGGCTATGACCTGTGTCTCCTTGTCACTCCTCTAGCTCTTCTCTGTTGCTCCTTCAGTCTGCTTCTCTATCTCCCCATCTGTATCTTTTCTCTGTCTACGTCTGTCCTGTAGTTTCATGCTCCTGCCTTTCCATGTCCTGTCTCAACCTGTCCTGTAGCCTCTGTCTCTATTTATCATATAGGTTATCTGTATGTCTATCGATCCTATAGGCTGTCTGTATGTATGTCTATCCTATAGGCTGTCTGTATGTATGTATGTCTATCCTATAGGCTGTCTGTATATATGTATGTCTGTCCTATAGGCTGTCTGTATGTATGTCTGTCCTATAGGCTGTCTATATGTATGTCTGTCCTATAGGCTGTCTGTATGTATGTCTATCCTATAGGCTGTATGTATGTACATCTGTCTGTTCTATAGGCTGTCTGTATGTATGTATGTCTGTCCTATAGGCTGTCTGTATGTATGTATGTCTGCCCTATAGGCTGTCTGTATGTATGTATTTCCTATAGGCTGTCTGTCTGTATGTCTATCCAAAAGTCTGTCTGTATGTATGTCTATCCTATAGGCTGTCTGTATGTATGTATGTCTATCCTATAGGCTGTCTGTATATATGTATGTCTGTCCTATA
>QNTS01004755.1:57637-77974 GCA_003317085.1 Hucho hucho
CAGGGTGTGTGTCTCTGGACTGAGTGCATGGTGCAGGGTGTATGTCTCTGGACTGAGTGCATGGTGCAGGGTGTGTGTCTCTGGACTGATTACATGGTGCAGGGTATATGTCTCTGGACTGATTACATGTTGCAGGGCATATGTCTCTGGACTGATTACATGGTGCAGGGTGTGTGTCTCTGGACTGATTACATGGTGCAGCGTGTGTGTCTCTGGACTGATTACATGGTGCACGGTGTGTGTCTCTGGACTGAGTGCATGGTGCAGGGTCTGTGTCTCTGGACTGAGTGCATGGTGTGTGTCTCTGGACTGAGTGCATGGTGTTCGTCTTTGGCTTGAGTGCATGGTGTGTGTCTCTGGACTGAGTGCATGGTGTGTGTGGGTGAGGAAATGCCTTCTCTGGTCTGTAGTTATCTCCTAGAACAGTGCAGTTAGAGGGGCATCAAAGACCAAGCACCTTGACTTGAATTACTGTATCTCTGTCTCTGAAGTGCAGTGGTTAGGCACATGCTGGCAGTTTAAAAGCCCTGTATCCTGTCCTGTCAGAGATTTATGAGCCCAGGGGGACCATAAAAAGGCAAAGGCCTCATGGCCTTGGGCTGGTCAGTGGGCTAGAGAGGGCTGGGGAGGGCTTGGAAGGGTTGAGGATGGCTGGAAAAGCTGGGGAGTGTTGGGGAGGGTTGAGGAGGGCTGGGAGGGTTGAGGATCCCTGGGGAGGGTTGAGGAGGGCTGGGAAAGGTTGAGGAGGACTTGGGAGGGTTGAGGATCCCTGGGGAGGGTTGAGGAGGGCTGGGGAGGGTTGAGGACCAGAGAGTTCAGTCTCATCTGGGTCTTATGTAATACACACAACCAACTCCTGTCCAATCCCACACACTCACCATAACTATGTTGACCACCTTGAGCTTCCTGTAACACTCCCAAACTATTCTCACTTCCAAGAAAACATGCACGTGCAAGCATGCGCACACACAGACACTCACTCTCTCTACTGTGGTTGTTTCCAGCCTGATACATACCTGTGTCCAGGTTGCTGACAGATACATGGGTTGGTGTGTGTGTTTGTTTTCTCAGTAGGGGTCTTTGGGCTGCAGGAGGAAGCCATGCTAGAGATATCTGTGTTTGGACAGACACTCGTGGAGCTGAGAGAACACACACTACTCTAAAGACCACGGATATTACAGGATGTGTGAAAGGCCACAATAACACTCTCTAAAGTAGGGATTGTGCAGAGAATGTTTTTTATTCAATTTCTTTTGAGCAAACAGAACATGTGGTCTGTCATTTGCACCACAACATATGCATGACATATATTTTGACACATCTTCACACAAATTCATGCATTTTCCTTGATCACTACTTGATTATAATTCTAGCTGGCTGACTTCCCTAGCAGGTTAAGTGTAGTGTTATAGTGAGTGATAATAGCCACCTCGTCCTCTCAGCTAATGAGTTAATGGGAGCAGGGTAATGGTGACATCCAGTACAGGGAGACATAGAGCCATGTACAGCCCACAGACAGCTTTAGACACAATGGGAACACTCACAGACAGGCCTGCCTGCCTGGGCATCTGCTTCCATAGGGATCCCACTGAGTGAGAACACACATTTAACCATCTGTAGCTCAAAGACACACAGGGAACAGGGGAGGAGAGGAGGAGAGTGGAGAAGAAAGGAGTGCTATTTTGGTTGCAAGAGTTGCAAGAGGTGTCGTCTTCAATCTGTGTCTGTGGGAGGAAAGTTTATCAGAGTGGATTATTGAACGTGTGCGATGGTGTGTGTGTGGGGGACGGTGAAGTGTGTGTGTGTGCGCACATGCAGGTGCACTTGCACAGGTGTGCATGTATTCCTTAAAAGTCACAAGTTACAATGCATTTGTAGTCTGCTATGGATGAGCCAAACTAGGTACTAAAGATACATTAACAAAGAACTAGTAGAGCACAGTAGAATCACACCCAGCTGTCACGATGAAATGAGATTGACCTGACTGAAACACTGAAGGCCACATGACTCAATGGCCTGTACTGAGCAGTGTAATCACACGCTGTTTCTGGATAGCATGAGCAAGCTTTCCTTTTAAATCCTCTGACAGTAAGATGTGAATCATCAGTCGTTTCATCAGAACATCACGCCCACCAGGGACCTCGGGAGAGCGGTGTGACCGATCCTGCTCCCTGTATTCTAGTAATCCGTGGGCCAACCAAAACCTCACTCCCTTTTCTACATGACACAGCATTGCTGTATAACTTGGGCGTCTGGAGAGTGCAGCATTCAAGTGAAGAGTAAAGGGTAAAGGGTAAAGCCAGTTCCCTCAGTTACATTTACAGTATTTACATCATCATCAACCATGACCTTAATTGTATGAAATAAGTAGTTGTTTTTACTCTGCTTGTAACCTTAACAAAGTTCAACTCTAGTGCTCCCGTTAACCCATCTCTTTCACACACCTCTGAAGCTCTTAGTGGATTTCAAGGTGTGTCTGTCAGGGAGGTGGTCATATAGAAGCTCAGAGGTGTGTGTGTTTGTTAGCACACTTACATTACCTCTACCCACATCAAAAGTCAGCAGCACCTGCGTTTTCTTTAACTGCCTCTGTGCTGCCAATGTCAATAAACACACGCACACACACACCTTGCACAACACTACACAGGGTCAAAAAACCTGCAAAACATACTCAGTGCTATTCAAATGAATTTGACACCTGCAATACGTGCGTAACCCTTAGCTATGCATCCCAGACAATAAAGCATGGGTGGGTTTGGGTATATTTGCTGTCTAAATATGCCAGGCTGTTTTGGCATCAGCCAAACCAATAATGTGACGCACATCAAGGATGCACCTCCCCTCATGCAGTGTGTGTGTAAATAAGAACAGTTGTGAGTGTGGGTTCCCTTTAACGTCCAGTGTGTGTGTGAATAAGAACAGGTGTGTGTGTGTGTGTGTGTGTGTGTGTGTGTGTGTGTGTGTGTGTGTGTAAATACAAGTCATGGTTAAAGGAAGAGACAAAATGAGGAACGACCAAAAAGAGGTGGCCTACACAGTTTTGCAGGTGTTATCGCAGGTGCAGTGAAATGCTAGTGTTTTTAGCAACAACAGTGCATTAATATCTAGCAATACAATAACAACACACACATTATCCAAATGTTTTCAAAAAATAACAATTACAGACACTTGCATTGATTGAAGCCACAATCTATCTGCAAATTAAAGCTGATCTACCCACTAAATAAAAAAGATATAATACAAATATATATTAAGACATCACAACAAGCAATGTCAGAGTCAGGAAAATAAATATATATGTGCTGTATGTTGTGGTGTGTATAGACAGTATGGCCAGTGTATGAATAGAAAATGTGTGTACAGCAGTAGTTATATATGATGAGCCTTGACTAGAATACAGTATGCATATGAAGTGGGTAAAACAGAACATAAACATTATTAGAGTGACCAGTGTTTCATGCCAATGTACATAGGGCAGCAGTCTCTAAGATGCAGAGTAGAGTACAAGGTGGTAGCCGGCTAGTGGCAGTGTCTACGGTTCAGGACAGGGTACTGGGCGGAGCCCGGCTAGTGATGACTGTTTAACAGTCAGATGGCCTGGAGATAGATAGGTTAGGTAGTCGTATTATGATGGATAAATTAGAGAGAACTAATCCCTAAAAATGGACACATGGGACAGATCATGATCTGATTGACCAGTGTGACAACAGCCTGACCACAGCTCTACTCTAACCCCTATCCACCCCATGTTCCTGTAATGTTCTAACCTCAGTGGACTGCTCAGGCCCTGTAGGTCACCTCCCAGGCTCCCACACACTGCAATCACATCCGCTCTGGTGTGTCATACACTGGAGGAGAAAAGGAGGTAGTGACAGAAATACACTCAACGCAACTGATCCATGTACTGTAGTGGTTATGATCCCATTTCAAACCAGCCTATACAGTTACTGTATCTGATGAAGATGGAACACATTTCAAACAGAGTCAGGTTTACTCATACAGTAGCCTAAAACTGTTTGACTTTGCGAATGTATCGTAGCGTAAATACTCCTATTACATCAATGCCAGTGTGACTGACCAGGGGACGTGAGTGTCCGATATGAGCAGCATCTTCCCGGAAACGCAAATGAAAAGGAATCTATTTCTGACTCTCCTTCCTGCTATGCTCGGGCGGACACTGATCGTACCATGAACCCAGATCACATCTATCTCAATAGCCCAAAGATGAATGTGTGGTTTCAGTACCTGTGCCAACCCTGTAGCAGCATATGCCTGTCATTGGCTGCTGTTGCGTTGTGTTTGACATATATAACAGCCCTAGTCACCCCCCTGAGTGACAGGAAATGATGTGCTGCTGCCGTGGCCTCTGCGCTGCTGAGCGGTGTGGTTAGGGGTGCTGTGAAACAGGCAGCAAGGAAAAATTACCAGATAATAAACGGTTATCATGTTGAGAGAGAGAGAGAGAGAGAGGAGAGAGAGAGAGAGAGAGAGAGAGAGAGAGAGAGAGAGTGAAAAATGAGAATCAGATTAGAATACAGTATGTGCATCATTATATACTTATGTTACACTATTGGACATCTTTTTGGCTTTGTCGATGGACTACTTTGTGCACATGTATTTATTTGTTAACTCTCCGCACTGGATATACAGATGTATCCAGAATCCTATCTATCCACTGTCACATACATTATACAATACAACTTGTCCTACCACTCACACACACATTAGAGCCTTGTCATGAGCCTCTTTGTGCAGTTCATCTGCGGTGTCACCGATCTTCTCTCCTTCGCCCGTACATGTTTTCTGTTTGACTGTCTGTTCTCTGTCATCCTTCCTCCCTCTCTGCTCTACTCTAAACCAGCACACTCCCACACAGAACACTGATTGCAGTCCAGCAGCTGAACAGAGAAACAACAGGCCACCTCAAGATTTAAAGAGACAGGAAGCTGAAGTAGCTGAGAGCAGGGTGCACATGTAAATATGCATGTTAGATGCCAACCATACATTTATTTGATAAGTATTTGATAGCTTATGTTTTGCCTGATGATAACACAAGCCACTGTTGTTGAGAGACAGAAAGAGAGATTGAAAGATAGAAAGAAAGAAAGAGAAAGATTATGAGAGACAGCGATAGAGAGAGAGAGAGAGAGAAAGGGAGTTAGGGAGAGACAGGAGACAGTAGAGTACAGCTCATGTGTGTCTAAGGGAATGAGACTAGCATGGTCTCTATCACAGCCCATAATGGAAACATGCACTGTCCCATTATGGGCTGAGTATGAGAATAAATCAAATCATCTATGGGGGGGGGGGGGGCTTCAAAGCATTACCCTGTCAAACCTAATCTAACCTGCTCTCCCCTCTCCCACTGCCCTCGCCCCCCTCCCTTGGCGGACAAAGCCATTCGCCGCCTCAGGCAAGGGCTGGGAACACAGGAGCAAAGTTACAGCCAAGAGAGCGGTAGACTAGCACTAGCGCTGACAGGAAACCTCACCAGTGTCTGTGTCTCTAGTCTGTAGAACGCACACTTCCCGTGGACGACCTTAACATCTGGACATGTGAAATGACTGCTCCGGGTTCACTTAGCATTGCTTTGGAAGCCAATTCAAATATATTGCCCTGTGAAATGACACTTGTTTGTTGTTCCCAATAGCATTTAGAAGAGGAGGGAGATTGTAAAATAGATTGCGAATTCTGCAAGTATCATCCTTTTGACTGAGAACTTTAGTGCCATTAAGAATATGGCTAAGAACAACAAGTTGATGGCCTTTTTAGAGCGACCATTGGTAAAGAGAACATATCTGTGTGATGTCTTCTGCATGTCTCCTCTGTCACTCAATGTGGTTTCCACCACAAGACACATACCCTATTCCCATAGGAACCATAAGGCTAGGACAAACATACCAGCAGACATTCAACACAGACCTAGAGTCAGTTTGAGGGTTTTACTAATCACAGAGATGGCTTTGAGGTGTGATGCTGATCTTAGAACAGTGCTTTGACGTAACTTGTAAATTAGTCTGACAGGCCTTGAGTAGGGCCAGACTGATTGTGCTGGGAAAGAATTACCTCAAGCATTCAGACATGATTTAAAATAAGAAAACATCCTATGGAAATGATTAAACCTGAACCAAACACTGTGGGAAAACAAGAGTACCTATAGTTTTATTGATTTAATATGCTCACAAGAGATGATGAAAATACTCCATAGATTCTGTCTGACACTAGCTGTCAACTTGAAACAGGGACCTAGTGAGCACATGCACAGTGAGTGCACCAGAGAGGCTGTTACAGGATCTGCAGGTGTAGACACGTACAGACTCAACTCCCTCAATATAATTTATTACATGCATGACTGCACGCACTAGTTGTTAGTGGGCATTCAACTCAACATTTCGTATCTAAGGTAGCTCATTTTGATTGAGTATGACATGTGGAAATGATTACACCAATCACAGCTTAATTGTAATGTGATGTGCTATTCAATTTACAGTCTTTTAGGACCATGCATCCGCAATGCATCTGTGTTCTTACCTATTTAGTAAAGATAAAGAGTTAAGTCCCCCTCAGCGACAGGGACAGGGACTCAGTGACAGGGACAGGGACAGGGATTCAGTGACAGGGCTTGTGTTATGTGAGAACTGTCTCACACCAGGTTTGCACTTCCGTTCTCACTTAAAGACAAGCCCCATTGATCCGTTGGAGAGGAGGGATAGAGGCTGTGTGATTTTCCATGGCTCCCTCCAGTGCTGAGGCCTGCAGAGTGCTACTCTCTGTGTGGAGCTCCGTCTGTCGCCGGGTGTGAGACGGCCCGGCCCGTGATGACTGACAGGCCTCGAAAAGGGATAATGTGTCTGGCCTCAGTGCCAGTGCAGCACAGTACAGCTCCAAGTGATAAACACTGGCAACCTGATCCAGAGACAAGAGAAGCCTCTGCTCTGCTCCTCCTGACACAATGCAAACGTAATGTACCTCCCCAACACCTCACTCAGATCTGACCAGACTTGCTCAAACAGTTCCACCTTGATCTAGCCCAGATCTAGTTCACCTCAGCTCATTACAGCCCAGCCCAGCCCAGCCCTGTCCGATTCAGCTAAGCTCAGCCCAACTGGGCTCATCTCGCCCCCTCAGAGGAAGCCATCAAATCTTACCACCATCTGTCTGCTGTCTCCTGCTTCACGACGGGGACTCTCCACCACTATTATTGTAAAGGCCCTCCCTATTCAATATTCCCATTCAGACGACAGGACCTTTGCATTCTCTCCCTTCAGGAATATTTATTGGAAGTTTATTTTATTTTATCTGTTTTTTATTACTCCTCTTGTGCAAATAGGCCCCTCAGAGTGTCTGGGCCCCTGCCCTTGCCGTAATGGCAATGTAAACATGGGAAAGTAATTTGAATTCTAACAAAGTGTAGATTAGCTGGTGACAGTTTGTGGCATGGCGATTATTTCGAAAATAATCCTGTTTTGATATGCATCGGCGTCCCGGCAGGAATTTTCAATTTGTTTTCCCATTGCCGCATGTAAACAAGCTCCCAATGTCTCCTTATCACTGAGACGCACGGACGGGGAACGTGCGTCTGTCTCCCACCTCTCCCCTCCCCTCCCCCTTTCCTTCCCGCCCCCCACACCCATCTCCTCCGCTATACTGCTCAGCATCTGGTTTGAGTCGCTAAGAAGCAGACTCGCTTGTCTGGGTTTCAACAAGTCCCTTTATCACGCGCAGGTAGAGGGGTTTGTGTGTGTACCTGCAAGTCATTTGCAAACATGAAGTCCTCAGAAACGCTCCTCCTGAATATGTTCTGCTTGAGAAGTTTCTGCACATTTCCCTGTGTGAATAGGCAAATGTGCAGCCCGGCAAAATGGCCCCCTGTAACCCAAAAGAAACGGGGTGTACCCACAAGCCTGGTGTATATGATAAATGTTTACAGAGTTGATTGTCGACTACAAGTTAGGGAGAGAATTTATTGTTTATTTGAATAACAACAACAACAACAAAAAACGGTCAACTTTAAATTAAAGTTCCCAAAATATTGAGAAAGGATGGCATTGTAACGGCACTATTTGTGGTTCTTTGTTGCTGGTAATATCTCGCATTTGGCTCCCCGTCATACCCTCCAACTATGTAGGACGTGTTGACTCATTTCATAATGTGCAGTGTACCTGAATGCAGGACTTAACCACAGACTAACAGTGTCAGAGAGAGAGAGAGACACTGTGGCATTAGAGCCGTTGACTTTAACCTTCCTTCATTTGGCAGGAATGCCAAAGGGGCTATTTATCTTGCTTTGTGATTGATTGCTCCTGCCTGAAGCTCATCAGCATGTTGCTCGTCATGTCTTAATGTTTATCGGGATTATGCGAGGATAAACATTGTAATCCTCAACGTGGTCCGGGACTTCCAATTACCCACGCTCCTTTACCAAAAATAAGGTCACCATTGATTTAACCTATTAATACAACATAAGCCATCTGGCATCCCTCTCCTGCTAATTTCACCAAAGTTAGGCCTGACTCTCGAGGTGACCCTCTAGATGTCCCTGCCTCATCGGGAGTGGGCGTTTGATTAGAGGTGACCAGGCACGCAAGCCTGCGGTCACTGCTGTTACCCAGCCTGGCCACCATAGCGTTAGCGATAGTGCCGGGGTGGACGTCCAGTCCGTGCTGACAGTCTGGATCGATGGGGGACAGATCGCTTTCTCCTCCTGCTATCGTTACGATCCCGCCCCTAAGCTCAGATAGCTAGAGAGGGGAGCTGCAGGGGGTAACAGGACTGACTGAGGGACACACAGGAGACTAGAGGTGATGGAGCTGATCAGGGGGTACCCTCACCCAGACATACTGTCTACTGTCCTTACATATTTTAATATAACATAGTGTAGGTACAGTAGTTATGAAGAGGAAAGAGTCATCTGCCTGATGACACCGTTACCTACTGAGACTTTTTATCTTTTTTTATTCAGTGATAAATCACAATCACAAAATGTATATTTTTATTCTGTTTTTAATGTTGTGTTTTTTTATATTGTGTTCTATATATTTCAATCTACACTGCTCTTAGCATATTTAACCTTAGTGGGATAAATCAAGTATTTTGAATCTAATTTAATTAAACACATTATCTGTTCAGCTGAAACATGATAGAGCTTCATGGCCTGGCACATAAGTAAGGGCTACAGAGCAGACTGACTCCGTATCCGCCCTTCATTAATCTAGTCTAATACATTCAAATCCAAGCACTGCTTTCACAGGCAAGAGTAAGCATGCCTTAAATTACAATACAGAGGAGTGGAAATCATTACTACCTTTAATGTTCCCAATCTAATTGAGGCATTAATTTAAGCAGAGAACTCCACTGAGGATGTTTCATAACTGTTTTTTAATTTAGAGAGGCCTTCAGCAGGAATGAGGAATATCACAGGGAATAGCCAGTCAATGTTTCCCGTTTTTTCTGGAAATGAAAGCCCCTTGACGTTCTGGGAGGGTAGAGAGGGGAACTGCACAGCGGGAGAAAATCCTTGTCTGCCCGAGAATACGCACACATACATACACATACACACATGAGTGCGGACACACACACACACACACAAAAGCTATGTGGCTCCTCTGGTGATTTTTTTATTTGTTTAAGCGTGTGTGTTTGTGTGTGTGAGCATGCTTGTGTGTATGTGCTGTTGGCGTGCCTCGAGGCTCCTCTGTCGCCTTATCAGTCTCAAAGTAAAAAAACATGCTTCTCTAAGCTTGAATCAAGCGTTTAGATATGTCTCAAATACTGCAGAATCACTGCACTTTCAGGGGAATGTGCTTGGGCAGATGTAGTGAAGACTGGCTTGATGATGTCTTTACCGAGTGGCAGTCAGTGTGTATCTGTAGGTAGGCTGATTGAACCTGATGTCTGACTGTTGTGTCTGACTTGTGGTTATGAGCAGATTTCTTCTCTCTCATTCTTCTCTGATGCAGTTCTGGTGATTTCATTCACACACAGTACTCTAATATTCCTCTGTACAGTACAACAGCGCATCATGAAAAATAACAGTTCTAATGAGTAGTGAAATATAATGTATGACTTTTGACATTACATTTAGTAAGACATTTAAAAAAAACATATCTAATCACTTTAATAATAAGACTTATTTGAATTATTTGAATATGCTTTTAGACAGGCTGCAATCTCTTGTATCAATTCCATACTCATTGCAGGGACCAGTTACCCCACAGTGCCAGAAACCTAAGGGACCCTCTCAAACACACACACAAACAAACAGTGCACCACACACACACACACACACACACACACACACACACACACACACACACACACACACACACACACACACACACACACACACAGACCTCTAGGGACTTTGTCACACTGATACCATCACGGTTCCCCCGTGGCATTAGTGTCACGCATGGCATGCCATCTGGAGTGGGGAGAAGGGTTTGTTCAAAGACTGTTTGAGCTGAGTGGTACATGCTTTGACCGTGCGGCTGACCATCTGGGCTGGCACGGTGTGTATCACTAACTTTGAGCTGCCTGCTCTGCAGAAAGGGGAGGAGGGGGGAGAGTGAGAGGGAGATAGCTGCAGGGTTAAGGGGAGGAGGGGGGAGAGCGAGAGGGAGATAGCTGCAGGGTTAAGAGCAGTCAGGAGCTTAGTGGACATATTGATGAACGTATTAGATAACGCTGGCATTCCCTTGCCTGCCTAATTTTTGTCATTCTCTTTCAGAAGCTGTCCACCGTGCAGAGACCCTTTATTCTACCTCTAGTATGAGACATAGAACAACTCTCTATCTCTTTCTCCCATACTGTACCTGTTGATTCTGCAGCAAATTTACAAAAGAAAGAAAAGGCATTGGAGGGAAAAAACACACATGGCAGAGTTGGACTGTGCTTTAACATTCTCAGCCTCACTGGTGCAGTCTGTATAGACAGGTTAACTGACGACATCACGGAAACAATGTGCACGCTTCAATGGGGCAGAAGTCCTTGTGTTGTTGTGATTCTGGATGGCCAGATAGCTTGCAACAATGACAAGATGCTGCCATGTGGGGAATCCTAGGTGGCTCGTTTCAGCTGGTTTTACCTTGTTCTTGATACCATGTCTTGTTTTGAGGTGTTTTGACTTCTGCCACGTCAATGCTAAAATGGCAAAAAATTGCTAGCTAGCTAACCAATAACTGTAACGATGTATTTGAGAGACAACAAGTGCTCGTTGTGCAAGCAAAATATAGTTTGCATGTTGTCAACAATCTCAGCCAACCCCATCTGTTTTGCCCCATAGTTGCGCACGACTCTGTTTTGTTGCTAAACAACCAACCCGTCTATTGAAGAGTTGTTTCTATTGTTGTGTATATTATTTTATGTGTGTATGGATTCACCCTCTTCCATGCTGATGATGTATTAGTTTAACAGTGCTTGTGAACTGTATAATAGATACAGAAGCATGATATAAGAAGCCATCTTTTTTCTTCTTCTCGCCGTGAGCTGGCGCTGGAAATGTACTGATATCAACACTAATAGTTCATATTTAATTTGCATATCAAAACACCATCCGATGTTGTTTGCTCTTTTAGCGTGCCTGCAGAAAAAAGTCTGTAACAAGCCGCTTATTGGCTTTAAGGCCGTTAAAAGAGGAAAGGGGATTTAGTTTAATGCTAAAGCAGGGATGAACAAAAGTAAGCCCATCTTATTATTTGGTCTCTACTGCTAAGGGTTGGTTTTACTAGCAGAGATGAAGAGGAGGATGGGGAGAGGGGGTTGGAAATGGTAGCGGAAGAGGGTTAAATCTGTACCAAAGTCCAGGACTCATGCTTTGACCCCCTGGGCCGACGGGTGTGCTTACCTGGCAGGAACACTTATCCTGACAGGTCTGTGTGTGGCTCTGAGTAGGGCTGTGGCAGTCACAAAATTTTGTCAGTCTCACTGTAACTGTCAGTCTCACTGTAATAGACCGTTAATTGACATTAACACATTTAGCATCTCCTGGTTTCCACACATACATTTTAAAAAGTCTAATAAATCCATGTAATATAGCCTACACCTTCAAAATAAATCCATTATTCATTTTAGACCGGTCTAAAGAAGCATGATATGAAGAAAATGTAGTCTATTTCAGAAGAACAGAATAATGTCCTTATGTTAGGTCCTGATCTGGCCAAATGGCTGTGGGCTACAATAGTTAATTTAGCAGACAAGATTTGCTTAGAATTCCATGCCATTTTTTTATAGTACAAAGAATACAATTGAACAAAGCTGAGTAAAATACAAAGCATATTTTCTCCAAGCGATTTGAGGAAGTGCGCACATGCGGCTATTCTGTGTTGGGCGATTAACAAAGAAATAGGTACTCCTATATGCTTAATTTAGAGTTATTACTGTACATTTAGTTGTTCTACAAATGTTGTGCTATATGTTTTGATTTTTAATACATTGTAAGGCTGCATGATGCCACTCTAATGATGATTTGAAAAAAGTTGGTTGAAAGACATGAGCTCTGCTTTGTTTTTTGCACAGGCTTTACACACTACATCAGTCACTCATTCACAATTTGACAAGCACTTGATAATGCCTAGAATTTCACAGCGGCATCCCCTTTGTGTGGCCATAATGCACCCCAAAAAAATCCAGGCCTTTTGCGGCCATTGGCCATTGGCCATTGGCCATTGTGCGCTTCTACCTGAGTGCTACGCGCTCAATCACGTGATTGGGTCTTTCTCACAGGCTACAAGTGAAGACAAATACATCGGGGACTCAAATGCGCGTGTCCTTATCCAATTCCAAGGTGCATATTGAAGATGTTGGAATAAATGTCCACATTTATTTTTCGTCAGCCAACAAGATGAGTAGGCCTAACAAACAACAAACGCACTAGCCTATGCCAATCTACTATCCCCATAGTACAAAGGTTGACCTAAATATTCCAAACATACTCTGGGACAGTTGTGGGATGCGATAGATCCCAAATGAATACAACCACTAGCATCAAAAAAACTTTTTTTATGCAATGTGGCTGACGCAATATAACATTTAGTTTAAAATGTTGATAAACTATTAGGATATTTCTTCACATTTTAAGTGCAGCAATGCGCACATGGTAGTAGGCTATAAACACACATTTTCCATTAGCGGAAAACACCATTATCAAAAGTGACCGCAAATGTATTTATTATAAAGGAGCTTTTTTTATGGTGAAAATGATCCTCCCCAAACTTGAAACTCACACGCTGCTTATGTATGCCAGTTAGGCTCTACACCCCTTGTATAACAGATTAATGTGCTTCATTTTAAGAAGTTATTTGGCCACTAGTTGTGATACAAACCTTATTAAAACCTATAGGCCTATCGGCTAGGCTACATGAGGTGTGCGACTATAATTAAAAGAAGTCGCAAAAAAAGGCATTGTTTCCTATGCTGGGCATCATTCACAAGTGATAGGCTAATATTGTCACCAATCAGACTATTCTTGATTTAATCTTGTCTTTACATATACTACATAATATGTGTGTGAAATTTGTTTTGATTTAGAATGGACCATTATCATGCACCTGTATGGAAACAGGGGCAGCGGGAAAAAATACATGTAATCTATGCACTTAAATGGGGCTTTTCCCAGTGGTTTATTTTCATTCCAGCCAGCTAGGCTACACTCCTGTTGTAAATATAAGCAATGTGCTTAATATTAGGAAAGTTGAGAAATAAATATAGTAGGCCTAGCCTATAGAAAGCTGATCCTCCTATCCTCCTAGGCCATCACTTTGTTTTCTCGCGCAATTGCATAGCCTATTGAAATGTTGCGCAACATGAGCTCATGGGCTCTCATGAAGTGTTTGAATACAGTTGCATTGATGTCAGAGTGATTAGAGGGACAATAGAATGCCGAGTACCGGGCAGTTAGGTAGGCTACTAATGACCATCAGCAGCATCAGAGTTTGGAGAATCCTAATTACCGCGACTAAACGGTCACGTGGAATTTGACTTCCTTCATGACTCGTGACTGCCGTTGTGGCCGCCACAAGAGAGAGAGAGAGTGCAAGTGCTATAGGAAAAAAAGAGATGTCTCACACCACTATGGTGGGTCTACGGGTGGCCAGATCCGCGCCCAGCCACATTACTTTAGTCAGCCGAGAGGAGGTATCCACTTCCCCTTAATATTTGATAGTTTCCTTCAAAGGTGTCCTGCTGCCTTTACTGATCTCTGCTCTCTGCTGCTGTGTCTGGGCCGGGCCTGGCGCTAGTCGTTCAGACTTCTCGCCTGTATCCTGCACGGGGATAGTGTTACCCTTCTCCTCTACCTCTTCTTCTCTCCTCTCTTCTTCCTCTGCTTGCGCTATCACTTCTTTCTCCCCTGGCCATCATCGATCATCACAGAATGCACAGTTAAGCTCAACAGAGGAACGGTCGCCCCCCACCATGCCCCTCGGTTAGCGGGCGTCTACCAAGAGAGAGACCCTTGGCTGGGTCAGGCGTAGGGGGAGAGTGGGTGGATGGAGGGAACCAAGGAATGAAGGGGGGAGAAGGGCTTGTCGGGCACAGCTACGGCTGGTCAGATCGTATTCCTGGCCTCCCAGCGTTCTTGATTCCCCAGGAGGAGTCGAGTCCAACCGGCATTAACATACAGTATGAAGGCATTCTCGGCTTCTCCCAACGTATGCAAAATAAACCAACAGAAAACCAACAGGAAAATATATATATATATAACCAGTGTTCAATTACTGATGAGCAAATGAAAATAGTATTTTTTGGAGAAGTGGATGAAATCTGGGAGACTTCAAAGACAAGGGAGGGTATAAAGTTCCCAAACACTTCATGAATATTGCAGTATTCCAAAGTCACTCTTCCTGATCTGAAAGATAGAACTTCTGAGGATCGGCGCCCTTCCTTACTTACAGTAGCAGAGTGGATGGCTAGTCCATGAACTATTTAAATACACACAGAGATGTGAGGAGGCAGTGGCCAGCATGCTAATGAAAACCAGACTGGATCCATAGAGAAGCCCTCTGTTACTGATTACCCACTCCTATCCTCTCCAGCGCTGCTCTCAGGGAGTCAGGCTTGGGGTGGAGTCAGAAATACTCTCTTTTTATCAGTTATAAAAACTATTTTCTGGACTATTTTCTTCTTATACTGAGGTCAAAATAAATGTTTGTGTGTGCATGTGTTCACATACATGTACAGTATGTTTGTGTGCTTGAGTATATGTGTGTGTGTACATACAGTACTATTACGCCTTGATGCATGGATGTGTATTTGTGTATATCAGCCAATGCACAGCATAATGATCACAGCTGTTTGTAACAGAAGTGTCCCAGAGTCTGAAAGTCAAGACAAGTGCCAAAGGGACTAAAACTCACTCTAGAAGTTGGCCAATACCACAGTGTCATCAACCCCCCTTCATGTCCCCAGTGAGGGTCCTCTACCCATCCACTCTTGGCTGTCCTATCTTAGGCACTGTGCTAATGAGAAACAAGCCATATTTTTAACACTGTGAAGCCCTGTGGAAGGATCTGGTTCAAGGCTGAAGGAACCACTCCCAGGGCGTGATGCCAGTTTTTAGTGTGAGGAACGGGTGACAGTAGTTCACTCTGTCAGTTAGAGATTCAATGTGTTTTTTTGCATTGTTTGTTAGAGGTTGGCAGGGTGTGATGCGTGGGCTATGGCGTGCTGGGGATGTTAGTGAGGAGTAGGATGTCTTGATGACTGGTGGCACTCTCACCGACACCCTATATGGACATGGTGGGTCACAAGGGTAAGTCAAGTCTGGAGAGACCCAAGGCCAAGGACATCACATGGTAAATATAGAGATAATATATTTGTGGGACCATGACTCAAAGCTTCTACCAAATTGTCCCATATATACAAAGCAACAAGTGTATTCAGTTGTTCTGTGAGAGTGACATATTTAATGACTTATGCTAACCAGTCTGCTCCTCTTGTCTCCATATATACATAAATAATATGGCTCATAGAAATACTGAACTTCAGTTGACAAATCCAGTGTTATTCCTAAGTGTTGTTGTCCTATGTGATTTAAAGCCCTGTCTTAACTCTACAGCTCTGTATGTCCAGACCTCTAGTATGTGAGACCGTGTCACAACAGGCCTGTGGTACCCACAGGGAGAGAGGGCTAAGTGGTTGTGAGGACTGGGAAAGGGCCTGGGTAAAAGACTAAAGACTTTTCAGAGGAGCTCGCTGCTTTGCACTGCACTGCTCCCACTCCCATTCTCTTCAGATCAGATCAGTGCTCAGTCGCCCCAGCAGAGTCAATAAGATGTTTGTTTTAAGTGTCTCTACCGCTTTCATTCTCTCTCTCTCTCTCTCTCTCTCTCTCTCTCTCTCTCTCTCTCTGTGTATTTGCTCTCCTCTCACTCTCTCTTTTTTTTCTTTCAACCTTTCTCTCTCCCTCTATCTGACTCTCTCTCTTTCTGACTCTCTCTCTGACTCTCTCTCTCTCTCTCTCTCTCTGACTCTCTCTCTCTGACTTTCTCTGACTCTCTCTCTCTGACTTTCTCTTTCTCTGACTCGTTCTCTATCTATTCCTCTGAAGCGGTGCTCAGTCTTGCACTGCGGCTTGGCGCTACAGGAAGCCGTTTAGAGTTTCCATCCTTACCATTGTTCCAGCCTGTTCCTCTCAGAGGCGACTGTTATCCTTCTAACCAAGCTCTCTGCCAGGGGACAAACAAAGATTTGTTGATAGTTTTCCCGCCTCCGATTAAAATTGCATCCGGGAGGATTGCATGCTTAACACGTGGAATGTGTAATAAATAATTTTGCTGACATGGTGAGATAGACGGGGAGACAGGGAGGACGTGTGTGTGAGGGATGGGAGCGGGGTCGTGTGCGATGATGGGGAGAGGGACGGGGGTGAAGCAGCTTCCTCCTCTCTCTCGTTCTGTTATCTCACGGTTTCCTCTCTCTGTCTTTCCTGTCGCTCTCTCTCCGTCTATCTGTCATTCCCTCTTTCATCTCCTCCCACTCTGTTGGAGCTCTGATGGAGGAGTACGTAACGGCTTTGCTAAATGGGTTCCCCTCCTAGCCTCCTCGCCTCACTTAGATAAAGATTACATTTCAATATTTCAGGAGAGACATTTTCATTCATCGTCCTCGCTAAGAGATAACGATTAGATGTATATTGCTCCGGTTCACATGAATCAACTTGTTTTGGGTGTACTCCAAGTACCCCCCCGCCCCTCCTTAGGCACATTCATTGACCATTGACCGTTGGCTTTAGGTGCAGTTAATTTAGGGTGTTGTGAATGGCCAACTTTGAAGGGCAATTGATTGTTACAAACAAACTTTTTAGTCGTATACATGATAGCAATTATAGCAATTGATAATGAACATTGGAGACTATTTACAAAAAGAGAAAGGCTGGGCCAGTTGCTCCATTGAATATCATAAAGTATGTCACTCAGTCCATCACAATATCCACTTCCTACCTGTCTGCTGACATGGTTTTACAGCCCTATACTTCACAACTGAAGCTCTCTGTCTCTCCACCTGCCAATATCCAGCATCACTGTGGCCTAATGGACATACAGTAAAGACTGAGCCCATTAGATCCCATTATAGAGCCATGGGAGAGATGAGAAGGGAATGAACAGCCAGAAGCACCCCACTATGGTCCTGTGAACATTCAGGTTTAGTACCAACCATTTCAGAAAGTTTACTAATCCTGTCATGAACATAAGGACATGGTGAAACAGGTGGTAGTGATTTGTAGGGGAGAATCTGGGTATCACAGTGAAATGTGTCCCATATGGGTGTCACAGTGAAATGTGTCCCATATGGGTGTCACACTGAAATGTGTCCGCCTCCATCACCACCACCATCTCTCTCCTCTTGTGAAATATGAGCCAAAGTGGCTGTATGAGGTTCTTGTAATTGTACAGACCACAGTTTGGACAGAAGTAGAACTTCTGAATATAAGAGACAGATAGGAGGTAGGTAGATGGATAGTGACACACACACACATGTGCACGCACACACAAACACACACACACAGTTCAGTCAGTTGAAGAGGGATGGGTAAACTGTACCCAGAACAGACCTCTCCTCTGCCCTCTCTAGCTAAGACTCTAGCTGTTCCTTGACCCTTGCCAGGATAAGCTGCTTTTGGATAATCAATGGACACCAGTTAAATGTAATTGCCATGTCACAATGTCAGGGACACCATTGATTCACCAGTGTAGTTGTTGTGGGGACTGTTCCACAGTATTGTCCTGGTAAGAGGATTTTAGAGACCAGATGTCCTTGTTTAGTCCTGTTACAGTCTTACTTTACCCCAGACATGTTGAGGCCAGACAGGCCAATTTAGTCATTTAACGTGCTTCTGCTATTGCCAAATCACAAATCGACCTTACCCTGTAAGAACTTGTAGCTCTGAAAGGAGTGGGTAGGTGTTATCAATATGGCACAATAGGATAGCCACAGCTAGACTACGTGTCAGTTTGGCTATAATGCCTACACATATTCAATCTGCATCTAAACAAGTATATAGGGGTTAGAGGCTAGGGGTCAATTTAGGATCTAGGGGTTAAATTTGGGTCTAGGGCCATTGGACAGTATGGGTGCATGTTTTCTGAAAAATGGAGGTGGCTTGGATCACTGGAGATGTCTCTTAGGGTCTATTAACATTGTGGGAGACCCTGGTGCTAAAGCTAAAGGCCCAGATGATTACAACTGTAAGGAAACCCATATAGCAGCGAGCGAGAACATGTGTTACGCTATCATGTGAGGTTAGAAACATGGCCCCATAATCAGGAGACAGTGCTGCACTAACCTACCGCGTCGCTGTTTGCAGAACAGTTCACTATAACCTTCATGTAAATAATTGAACTGCTATTGTGAATTATTCATCAAAGTGCCTGTAAAACGAAGGTAGCAGCTCTCCATAGGGCAATATTTTATTTTGCTTTTATGTTCTTTACAGTAGTGACTACATGTATTTATTGTAAATGCTGTTAAGGCATTGATTTACAGTATATTGTTTATTGGTGCCAGGCTTAATGCATATTGCATGTTTGTTCATGGACATGTATGGGCCATTTACATAGTCATAAAGCACATTTCTGTTGCCAGTATGTCTACAGATATGTAAATACATACAGTTCACAAAGACCTTAGATTATAAAGGTAGCCACCCATACAGGACTGTACATGGTAGCAAATGACTTTGCAATGTGGTAACAACTTTTATGTTTGGATCTATAAAAAAATGGCATAACATGAATTATAGTTTTTCTCAGTCGCTTTGGTGCATTTTTCACATCATCCCTAACATGTGCAAAATAATACGTGCATTTTTCAGAACAATTTGTACAAACTGCAATATACAATAGATATGTTTCTAAAGCTAGTCAGTCACTAAAAATCCTTAGTACATCTCTCAAAAGTAAATATTCATGCCAATGATCATGTCAGTGTCATCAGAATGATAAGTCATTGAGTCATTGTTCACGAACAAGGTCATCAAAATGTTTAGGCATGTTGTCAATGTAACTGTGTACTTTGACAGTATTACCTGATGTAAACTTAGGCTACAGTTTGGATGACAGTTACTGTATTGAAAATGCACAAGGCTGCACTTCTATGGCATATATCAATTTCAACAGTACTATTTACATATTACTGTATGTGGGTTATTGATTGAAAGAGACTGGACAACCCAAGGGGCACAAAGGAAAAAAAACTAAATTAGAAAGAAACACAGGAAACCACCCCTAAGGCACAACTTTGCCCACAGCACTGTTCTGGTGCTGTCTCTACACATCCAGACGTTCCTGTCTGTCGGCCCACATATTCTCATCCACATCACACCGGATATTTTCCCTTCCAATGCAACGTGGAAAGAATCTTTTGGAATGCCTTATCCATCCTCTGCAGGCGTCTACTGTGATGTCCTCACATGCTGCATCCATTGCAGCCAGCAGGGTCATCTGTGTGTGTGGCTGACGATCGTACACCTTCCACCTCCATGCTGAAAAGAACTCCTCAATTGGGTTAAGGAATGGTGAATAAGGTGGGAGGAATTCTATGAGCGTCCTCAGGTGGGTCACAAACCATTGCCTTATGATGTTTGATCGATGGAAACTCACATTATCACAAATGACCACATACTTTGGCAAATACTCTCTAAACAGACCCCTCTCATCATCAGGGATGAGAGCCCTATAGAGAGTCTCTAAAAAGTTGAGTAGATGCTGGGTGTTGTATGGCCCTATAAGGGGGATATGGGTTAGGACACCATGCTCCGAAATAGCAGCACACATGGTGATATTTCCTCCCCGTTGGCCTGGCAAATCCACAGTAGCTCTGTGACCGATGATATTCCGACCC
>QNTS01004755.1:79225-91121 GCA_003317085.1 Hucho hucho
CACACTTTCACATAGACAAAAACTATGCGAACACACATTTTACTGTAAAACATACAGGTGGGTGCATGTAAGGTGCAGTATGTATCTGTATAGAGTATATTTCTGTATGCTGTGAAATACAAGTGGACTACTGTAATATGAAGCATTGTAGGAAGTATACAGTATACTGCTTATATACAGTAACAGTGCACTGTACATTGGTGGACATACCTGTTCTCTCTTCGAAACGTTTGAACTATTGAGGACACGGTTGATCTCCCAATATTCGGCTGCACCCTTCGACCCGCCTCAGCCATTGTAAGGCCATGATTGAGAACATGGTCTACAATAGTGGCCCTTATGTCATCAGATATGCGCCTATGTCCTCTTCTGCCTCTTCCTCTGTTTTGCCTTCCACCACGCATCCTTGCTCCTCTTCTTCCTCCTCTTGGCTGTTGACCCTGTTTGTTTCCTGTAATTGTATAAACATGTAACAGGTCAGGAGAGTGGGTTTCAGTTCAGCTTCTCAGGATGAATAGAGGTGGACTCTAGTGATTGCCATCGTACTGTAACGTTCCTGTACTACAGTAGGTTGGATGTTTCCGTGCAGCAGTGAGAGCTGGTCCTCAGGGGTCTATGCAACCTGTGTCCTGTGGGGAGTGGAGCAGCACCAGAGAGAGAGGAGGTTAAGATTGATTTGCACCTCTTTATAAAGCTGTCGTGTAGGCCTCTGGCTCACACCACTGCAGGTCAGAGAGAGAGAGAGAGAGGGGGAGAGAGAGAGAGCTGTGATAGTGATGAAGAATCAGATAGTGTAAAGGCCATGCGGGATATGAACCTGTCTGCTTCCTCTTTAAACCCCCAAACCTCAAGCTGTCGCTCTCTCTCTCTCTCTCTCTCTCTCTCGCTCTCTGCTACTCTTCCAGGCTTTTGTCACTGTCACCATCTCTCTTTGCCTTGACTTATGTCCCCCCAGGCGTCCCAGAGATTCCATTACCTCTGCGTGCATTGTGGGAATGTAAGGACCTCCCCGTGCGGAGTGCACGCTGCAGTCACCACGCCGTCTCGGATTGATGGGCTGAGGTCCGACGGTGACCTGGCTGACTTTCACTCTTAACAGGGACTCAGAAAGACAGATTTACATGGAAGAGATATAAAGGGGCTAGCAGGCAGCACATCCCAGGGTACACGGAGAGGAATGGCTTTTTCTGAGGGTTTCAGTCAAGAGAAAAGAAGATGGGGTGTTGTGGAGGTCTAGTGTAGCTTGGCATGCTGTGATTAATAATATGCTGTAAAATGAGAATAGAATAGCGTTTTGTTTGTATATATTTCTTTCAATTACCCAACAAGTTTACCATTTCCGAGAAATTCTTCACACTCGCCCTCATGAACTTACTTCCAGACTCCAGTTGTCTGTGAGTGTGTAGAAGCTGTTTTTCTTCACCAGGGCCCAGAGAGCTCCTCGCTTTAGCCCTGTAATCAGGGCCTTGCCTCTGTCTGTGTTTGTGTTAGTATTGGACCTGACAGCCTCTCCACGGGGAGGGGCCTTGAACCAAGAGGCTCCAAGACTCCCTCCTCAGCCTTCACCTTGCCCCCTCCTCACCCACCTCCTCGACCCTCCTCCTCGAGCCACCTCCTTGGGCCACCTCCTCGGCCCCCTCCTCGACCCACCTCCTTGGTCCCCTCCTCGTCCGCCTTTAACATAGCCCACTAATCACAGCATAGGAAACCAGACCAACCAAAAACAAACATTCACTGCAGTAAAGGCTGGGAGAAGAGGGCCGGCCCCTAATGACATGGGTCAATGTTTTTTTTTTTTTTACAGCCGGGCCTTTATGGAGTCGGATGCCAGAGATGGACAAATAGCAGGACATTAGCTGTCAGCAGGCCGGGTAGGAGCCAGCGGCTGACGGCCCGTTAATAGTTTGTTATTGGGGGAAGAGGCTCTTAAAAGTGGAGATTCTTATCTATCGAGGACCCTGTGTGTGTGTGTGTGTCACAGACTCAAAGCCGAGCAGGCTGTAGACTGCTCAGCCCAGCGGCTGCATTTCATTAGATCAACATAGGGCTTCTATTCCTACTCTTGGTCCTTTAGCTGGACAGATCTACAATCAAACATTTTACTATCCCACTAATGGTTAAAGTTGGGATTGTGCTAGTCTAATCTGGTCGTAGAGCTGTGTGTTAAAGGCCATCTCTACCTTAAGCACTGAACTTGGACGGTACGTGGGTCGGAAGGGCGGCCTCCGTAGGTAAAGTACACACAGATTTTATGACTTGTCTACTAAACAGTTGTGTGATTTATGTAGAAGTCTCTCCCTTCAACCCACTTTACACACCCACCCTAAAAAGACTGTCGTATTAGTCAAGTAGGTCGGTACAAAATACAGGACTGTCGCTGCCGCCAGAGAAAGGCGGACTCGAGCGCCTTTGGCCACGTTCTCCTGGTCCCTGTGCACACACCTTTAACGACTTCTGAAATGTCACTGAATGTCAGGCGGAAGGATAAAACCAGTGTGTCTGTGTGTGTGAGTGTGCGTGTGTGTGTAAGGACCTGCTTGCTAGTGAACCTTGGTGGGGTTTTAGTGCAGTATTGAGGTGATACTTCTGTGTAGGGTATCTCTGTTCAGGTGTGGCCCAGATTTCACCAGGCAAGCTGGTTGGCTGGGGACATGATTGAATGAACATGCTACTAAGGAGCAGACTGAGGGAAGAGCCTTATCAGTTGTATAACTGAGTGAATACCGCTTTCGTCTTAGCTACACCGAGGTAGTTATTGTAGGCACTTGTTTATTCTTCTTGTAGAGGCTGTACACCTGCTACACATAGTGAGATGTTCTAATCATATCAGCTTAAAGCTGCAATATGTAACTTTTTGGGGCCAGCCAACCAAATTCACATAGAAATTTGAATTATATACAGTATATGCATTCTCATTGGTTGGTCTGTTCTATGGGTGCTATTTCTATGCTTACCGTTAAGTTTCATTTTTGTGTCTTTTACTTTCAGTTTTGTACACTAGCTTCAAACAGCTGAAAATACAATATTTTTGGTTATGGAAAATATATTCCACAGCGGATTAGATGGTACAATGATTCTCTGCACTATACTTGCTTGTTTTGTCACATAAACGGAAATTAGGCAAACTATTAGAATCTTATCAACCAGGAAATAGCAGAGCGATTTCTGCATAGTGGACCTTTAACCAATGTCCGATAAACCAAACAGGCACCCCTCTCTATCTCTTACCATCTCCTCTGTATCTCTGTAGCTGTGATCTTGCCAGCACGCTGTGTGTGATCTTGTGTGAGCTCTCTCTGTCTGTACTGTGAGCCCTACAGCTGTGTGATCTCAGGCTGTGTGTGAACGGCAGGGTCTCTGTTAAGCCCAGCAGCGTGAGCCTGTATCAATTACGCTGCTGAAGCGATACGGACACAGCAGGCAGTCGCTCAGCTCCTCAAAGACAAAGAACCCGCGTCAGTGTCCGCTCAGTGTCCACTCTCTCTCAACTCTATGACCAAAGGAGTGGCCTGAAGACTGGCTAACCTTCAGCCCAGCGAACAATTCACCTAAACTACAGTAGGAGGGAGGATGCGATGGGGGAGAGGGGGTATAGAGAAAGAGAGAAAAGGAAAAAAAGAGGTGGAGAGGGAGGGGGAGCGGGGGTTAAATTAAATAGAGAAAGAGGGGGAGGGCGAAAAAGAGAGAGGTGACCAGGAGAGATGGTAGAGGGGAAGGTGGTAGAGGGGAAGATGTAGGAAGAGAGGGAGGAGAATGAATGAGGGACTAAAGAGGAAAAGAAAAAGAAACAGAGGAAGAGAAAAAAGCAGTGCCTTCAAAGAGGAAGGTCATGACCCGTGTCCCCTTTCACCCCGTACCTTTGGCAGTAAAACTGAGAGGCCCAGTTCTCCTCAGAGAGACATAGATCTGTGTCTCAGACCAGAGCCTGGTGCTATAGATGTATAGATGTCCTTTAAGCCATGCAGCTCTCTCTCTACTATCCAATACCTCTGTTCCTGGCCCTTTACTCAATACTACACCACTGGGAACACTAACACCATTGAATCAAAAGAATGAATGTGTGTGTTTCTTAGGCAAACACTGTCATGCATAATATGTATGTTATTACCTTGGTGAGCTCATGTTTAGAGGCAGGGACTGCCTTATCAACCAGGCAGACTGGGGGTTTAGGGTATGTTAATGAGCGGGGTAAATGGCAGGGTTTGAAGCACTACTTCCTATTGCAATTTCACACTTGTCAGCTCCCGTGAGGAAACTTCACCTTTACTGGGGCGAGCAGAACAGAGCAGAAGAGAGCAGACCACTCAATGGAGAACACACACAGACAGTATGTCTAGATGGTGTAGGTGAGGTTTATAGTTTTCTCTCAGGTGTTTCCATGTAATTGCAGCGGATTCTGAGGCTCATTATTAAAAAGATAGACATTTTACTGGCCAAGTATGTTTCTCTTGACATTGGAAAACACAAGGATACTGTATTGTGAGGCAGGCAATGTGGCTTAGTGCATGGACAGGCATGTCAGATCTGTTATTCCTATCATCTGGTGTAGGTCTTGGCAAGGTCAGAATAAGTTCCATTATTCTAGTTGCCATGGTAAACATGGCGGATTAGTAGTTTATACAGTTGAAGTCGGAAGTTTATATACACTTAGGTTGGAGTCATTAAAACTCGTTTTTCAACCACTCCACACATTTCTTGTTAACAAACTATAGTTTTGGCAAGTCGGTTAGGACATCTACTTTGTGCATGACACAAGTACTTTTTCCAACAACTGTTTACAGACAGATTATTTCACTTATAATTCACTGTATCACAACTCCAGTGGGTCAGAAGTTTACATACACTAAATTGACTGTGCCTTTAAACAGCTTAGAAAATTCCTGAAAATGATGACATGGCTTTAGAAGCTTCTGATAGGCTAATTGACATAATTTGAGTCAATTGGAGGTGTACCTGTGGATGTATTTCAAGGCCTACCTTCAAACTCAGTGCCTCTTTGCTTGACATTCTGGGAAAATCTAAATAAATCAGCCAAGACCTCAGAAAAAAATTGTAGACCTCCACAAGTCTGGTTCATCCTTGGGAGGAATTTCCAAACGCCTGAAGGTACCACGTTCATCTGTACAAATAATAGTACGCAAGTATAAACACCATGGGACCACGCAGACGTCATACCGCTCAGGAAGGAGACGCGTTCTGTCTCCTTGAGATTAATGTACTTTGGTGCGAAAAGTGCAAATCAATCCCAGAATAACAGCAAAGGACCTTGTGAAAATGCTGGAGGATACAGGTACAAAAGTATCTATATCCACAGTAAAACGAATCCTAATAAGACATAACCTGAAAGGCCGCTCAGCAAGGAAGAAGCTTCTGCTCCAAAACCGCCATAAAAAAGCCAGACTATGGTTTGCAACTGCACATGGGGACAAAGATCGTACTTTTTGGAGAAATGTCCTCTGGTCTGATGAAACAAAAATAGAACTGTTTGGCCATAATGACCATTGTTATGTTTGGAGGAAAAAAGGTGAGGCTTGCAAGCCAAAGAACCCCATCCCAAACGTGAAGCACGGGGGTGGCAGCATCATTTTGTGGGGGTGCTTTGCTGCAGGAGGGACTGGTGCACTTCACAAAATAGATGGCATCATGAGGAAGTAAAATTATGTGGATATATTGAAGCAACATCTCAGGACAGCAGTCAGGAAGTTAAAGCTTGGTCGCAAATGGGTCTTCCAAATGGACAATGACCCCAAGTATACTTCCAAAGTTGTGGCAAAATGGCTTAAGGACAACAAAGTCAAGGTATTGGAGTGGTCATCACAAAGCCCTGACCTCAATCCTATAGAAAATACTAATTGAGTGTATGTAAACTTCTGACCCACTGGGAATGTGATGAAAGAAATAAAAGCTGAAATAAATCATTCTCTCTACTATTATTCTGACATTTCACATTCTTAAAATAAAGTGGTGATCCTATCTGACCTAAGACAGGGAATTTTTACTAGGATTAAATGTCAGGAACTATGAAAAACTGAGTTTAAATGTTTTTGGCTAAGGTGTATGTAAACCTCCGACTTCAGCTGTATCTACAGTGACCTTCAGTGGTCATCTGTTGTCAATCTCATCATGTAAAATAGCCTGAGATTTTAATAGCATATGTCTAGTACATGATGAGGCTGTAAAGTCACGGTCAAGTGTTGTTAGGACTGGAAGTATTCGTCTCTAAATCACCCCTAAATATGTGTGGGCGTGTGTTTGTGCGTGCATGTGTGTGTGTGTATGCATGTGTTTGTGTGTGCGTGTGTGTCTGTCAGTCAGTTATTTTGCACAGTTTGTGTCGTTAGTGAGCGCTCACCGTCAGGGTCGTAAAGAGGGCACTGTGTAAATATTTCCCCTCCATGGCGGGCTGGGGAGGGAGGGGAGGGAGGAGAGGGTATAGCTTGCCCTGTGTATAGATCATCCTCGGCCTACACACTACACACACACACACGATCATGTGCGCACACACACACCGTTCCCCCTTCGCCCGGTGTCTTCGCACAGACGCAGCATTCTGATGGGTGTATTATAATTAGTGCCTGAGGTGGAGAGGTGAGGAATACAGACGCATCCTTGTGACATTCATTACACACAGCCCTAGAACATATGCTCATTATGGCCGTGATTGAATAAATTAGGCTGTGATGTGGACATCTTGTGATTCATAATGTATGTGTGTGTGTGAGTCTAATGCACCCTTGTATTATGTTTGTGTGTGAGTTTGTGTGAAAGGGCAACTCCCTCCCGTCCCCACACATATTCCTTGCACATACCACACAAGCATTATGTGTGTACGTGCACATGCACACAAGACAAACCAATAGGACACTGGGTTATTTTGAATGCGTTTGTGAAGTATTTTGGGCATGTTTGTGGCTTGTAGAAGGTGAGGTCTGTGAGTGCAAGTGACAAGAGTAAAATATTCAACCATTCAACACTAGTGGGATAAATATTTGAGCACTGATTCGACCATTAGCCCACTTTTGGAGAAAAAAAAAATCAGCACATTCAAATATGAACATAAATACTATATGTTGTGTCAGTCTGACACAATATAAAGAGGATTGTTGAATGATATTAGCTCAGTAGACTGGGGTTTATCTAATTGAGGCAGACATGTTGTTTTAAGAATACAGTGAGGGAAAAAAGTATTTGATCCCCTGCTGATTTTGTACGTTTGCCCACTGACAAAGAAATGATCAGTCTATAATTTTAATGGTAGGTTTATTTGAACAGTGAGAGACAGAATATCAACAAAAATATCCAGAAAAACACGTGAAAAATTTTATAAATTGATTTGCATTTTAATGAGGGAAATAAGTATTTGACCCCTCTGCAAAACATGACTTAGTACTTGGTGGCAAAACCCTTGTTGGCAATCACAGAGGTCAGACGTTTCTTGTAGTTGGCCACCAGGTTTGCACACATCTCAGGAGGGATTTTGTCCCTCTCCTCTTTGCAGATCTTCTCAAAGTCATTAAGGTTTCGAGGCTGACGTTTGGCAACTCGAACCTTCAGCTCCCTCCACAGATTTTCTATGGGATTGAGACTGGCTAGGTCACTCCAGGACCTTAATGTGCTTCTTCTTGAACCACTTCTTTGTTGCCTTGGCCGTGTGTTTTGGGTCATTGTCATGCTGAAATACCCATCCACGACCCATTTTCAATGCCCTGGCTGAGGGAAGGAGGTTCTCACCCAAGATTTGACGGTACATGGCCCCGTCCATCGTCCATTTGATGCGGTGAAGTTGTCCTGTCCCCTTAGCAGAAAAACATCCCCAAAGCATAATGTTTCCACCTCCATGTTTGATGGTGGGGATGGTGTTCTTGGGGTCATAGGCAGCATTCCTCCTCCTCCAAACACGGCGAGTTGAGTTGATGCCAAAGAGCTCCATTTTGGTCTCATATGACCACAACACTTTCACCCAGTTGTCCTCTGAATCATTCAGATGTTCATTGGCAAACTTCAGACGGGCATGTATATGTGCTTTCTTGAGCAGGGGGACCTTGCGGGCGCTGCAGGATTTCAGTCCTTCACGGCCTAGTGTGTTACCAATTGTTTTCTTGGTGACTATGGTTCTAGCTGCCTTGAGATCATTGACAAGATCCTCCCGTGTAGTTCTGGGCTGATACCTCACCGTTCTCATGATNTGCAACTCCACGAGGTGAGATCTTGCATGGAGCCCCAGGCTGAGGGAGATTGACAGTTCTTTTGTGTTTCTTCCATTTGCGAATAATCACACTAACTGTTGTCACCTTCTCACCAAGCTGCTTGGCGATGGTCTTGTAGCCCATTCCAGCCTTGTGTAGATCTACAATCTTGTCCCTGACATCCTTGGAGAGCTCTTTGGTCTTGGCCATGGTGGAGAGTTTGGAATCTGATTGATTGATTGCTTCTGTGGACAGGTGTCTTTTATACAGGTAACAAGCTGAGATTAGGAGCACTCCCTTTAAGAGTGTGCTCCTAATCTCAGATCGTTACCTGTATAAAAGACACCTGGGAGCCAGAAATCTTTCTGTTCAAATAAACCTACCATTAAAATTATAGACGAATAATTTCTTTGTCAGTGGGCAAATGTACAAAATCAGCAGGGGATCAAATACTTTTTTCCCTCACTATATGTAGCCTATTTCAAACTTATATATAGTCTTGAGTGTAGAACACTAGTCTACTCCGCTGCCTAATCATAAGTGGCACTGTAGTCCTCGCTGCTTCTATCAATGAATCATGCTCTCACTGTATTGTCTGCAGCCTAACAGGGAGGAGAACACATTTGTATCTGTTTTTCTGAGTGTGCGTGCATGCCTGGGTGTGTGTGTGTATGTGAGAGAGAGAGAGAGAGAGAGAGAGAGAGAGAGAGAGAGAGAGAGAGAGAGAGAGAGAGAGAGATGGAGAGAATAAAACAAAGAGAGAGAATTACAGATAGAGAGCGTGAAAAAGAGAGAGGGAAGGACAGAAGAGCCTTCTCTGAGGACGTTAAACAAACTGACTAAAGTAGGTTTGTTTTCTGATCAGGCACAGACAGGAGAACACTTAGCGCTGCTGGAGACACTCTAAACAGCCACTGAGGAATTACCCAGCTACTGTCTGTGGAACTGCAAGTACTTTTGGGACAGTGGAGTGTCCCCAACTAACAAACCCCACACTCACAGACAGGCAGAGTTGCTAAATTGCATACAAACACAAACACTAGTAGTAGACACTCTTTGACTGATACAAATGATAGGAATGGCTAAATCAAACACTGAGGTACAGATATACACACACACACACACCTTAAACCAGGTAGATAATTAATAGCTTTGTCTCAACCCAATGAGTGTCTCAACCAGGTAACTTGAAACAAGCACCAAGCAACACATTCTCAATGAGGAGAAACAATGACCTTATTCCTTCTGTTGGTTGATATTTAGTTGTGTCTGTGATCTGCATACTGTAGCCAGGTTTCCCCAAGTAAAGATGAGCTCAAAGTTAGGCCCCATGATGTTGCAACACAAACACACCCATAAAATTCACCTTAATTAGGTATTTCCCTCCCAAGTAAAGTTCATTTCAATTAGTCCCACCTGGGCCCCTCTTCCAGCTCCCTGTGATTTGTCAATGCCCCAACTTGTATTTAGTGCATGTGTGGCGGTCACAGCACCATACACTGTTTGTGTACATGTGTTTGTGTGTTTATTTGCGTGTGTGTGTGCACATTTGTGTGTGACCTAAAGAGAAGGGACTCCTGTGCCCTTGACATTTCCTTCTTGTACTTGTGATAAATTGCGGAGGTTATTTACTTGTTCTAGAGAAGGAGAATCTCACAGTCCTGCTTTTTTCCCAAACACACACAAAAGATGCACAACGTTTCTGTTCCCCAACTGCTCTGCTCTGAAACACACTGTGGAAATCCACTCCCTCTGTTTGTTTCTCACATTTCTTTTTAGATTTCAGCCATTCTGTTTTCACTGAACGTTGTGCCTTTCTAAACTGTAATTAGTTCCAAAATAAAGAAGAAGAATTCCTAGTTTGGGGAATATATTAAAAGAGACAAGAACAGACAACTCATATGATTATTTTTGTGTTCAGAACAGTTGACCATTCTGACTTTAGTCTAAATACTCTGAAAATGGTTCTGTGCGTGAAAGAGTTAGATAGCCTACAGTATGTCTTATGTTGGCCGCTGAGGGTATACTGAGGGTGTACTGTGTCCGCCCGTCCGTTTTGTGACACCCTCACATGGGCAGATCAATCTGCTGAAAGGAAACCCATCAGGTCACCTCTGGAATTCATAATTTTTGTGCACGTAAAACAAAACGGCCCATAATGGTGCGTATGCTAAATTTAGATTACTTATATGCTAACATATCTCTCTCGTAAAAAGGTTTCATGGATTATGCTGAGAGGCCAAACCATGTTCCTGTCCTTGCCAGGTCATTTCAAAGACCTAGACTGTTCTGTACTTGGCAGCTTGGGTGACTCTCTAGTCAATGTAACAGGAAAGAAGAAAATAGATTTAAGAAGAATGTCTCTCTACAGTATGCATTTATAATTGTGATCCTTTAAAAATCTACAAAACACATTGAAATGCAACTCAACAAAACATGAATGAAATTAAATACAAAACTGAAGTTCATTCATAGAGGGAGAGAGGGTTTCAACATTGGCATGTAGAGACTAGAAGTGTCTCCGTTGGTTCCTTCAGAAAGAAGGAAGGAATGAAGAAGGAAGGATATCAAATAGAGAAGTTTAGAAGGTAAGAGAAAAGCAATCACCTGAGTTTGACTTTGTTTGTGTGTGTGTGTTTGTGTGTGTGTTTGTGTGTGTGTGTTTGTGTGTGTGTGTATGTGCTAGAGCGTGATAACTGGTTTAAGAGATTTATTACGTCTTGTTTGCGTATATGTATATATGTGTGTGTGTGTGTGTGTGTGTGTGTGTGTGTGTGTTTGCATCGCTTGCAGAGGTTCGAGATGCTTAGCATCTCTTGTTTGCACACAAGCCCCCTGTGATTATTGTGAGCTCAAGACGATGTGCACGGTGCTGCCTCCGCTCTCAAAGCAGAATCATTTGCATAGCTATCGCTGCAAAACCCTTGAGTCTTAAGTGTCACATTTGTGTTCAAGATGAGAGATCATAACCACAGATCATCTTCATTTGTGTTCCAGACGGGAGACCGTATCAGTGCATGCAGGCACAGGGTAAAAGAAAACAGCTCTACAAGTCAAACGTTCAGTACAGTACCATCAAATGTCTGTGAATGTGAGCCCTATGGGGGTGTATTTGCGGCAGTGAGGTGACTTTTCCACAACTGCCACAACTCATGCCCCAGCACAATCAAAGTCCTGCACTACGACTTTGCATATATTTTTCTGCAGATGGTACACAAAAAGTGCCTTATTTGCTAAAGCGACAAAATGATCCGTTTCTTATGTGTTTGTTGATGAGTTTATTTATTTATTTTGTTGTTTTTTTTTGTTCTGCTGAACACAGCTGGTCATGCCCCTCCATGCAGAAAGGACCAGTATGGCTCTGCCTGTAAATGGGAGTCCAGGGGCCTGAGACAGAACGCAGGGAGAACCACCCTCAGAAATGTAGCATGCGATAGCTCCCAGCGGGTGTCATTTGGAGACCGGAGCAAAGAGTTGCTTTTTTTCTCCTTTTTTTTCTGAAACTGAGCAGGTTGGAGAGCTCAACCCCGGCAGCGGTGCTGACACAACCACTCAGGGACGGCTGTAACAGCTTTCTTAGCACAGCAGGAGGAGAGTGAGAGAGTGAGAGTGAGAGAGGGAGAATGAGAGAGTGAGAGAGATGTAACACTAGGCCACCTGTACAGATATATTACGCCAGGCCTCCTGTACAGAGATGTTACGCCAGGCCA
>QNTS01004756.1:12631-23217 GCA_003317085.1 Hucho hucho
GAGAGAGAGAGAGAGAGAGAGAGAGAGAGAGAGAGAGAGAGAGAGAGAGAGAGAGAGAGAGAGGTCTTGTCTCAGTGCTACATCATCACTTACTGATCCAAAGTCAGTTATTATTCATTGGCAAACTTTCCCCTCCTCTCTCCCTCCCTCCCTCCCTGGGTCTCCGTGGTGATTTTCCACTGATCCATTGTGCTTAACATCCTCGAGTTCTCATGTCCTTCAGCTCTCACAATAGAAACTTTTAGTCTCTCTCTCGCTCTCTCTCTCTCCATCCATCTTTAAAGCCTGAAGTTACACAGATCCTCTCCTACTTGTCCTTTCCTTGTCACCCCTGCCCCCCCTCCTCCTCATCCCCAATTCCACCATGTTTGGAAAGCATGCAATCTACTCCCGTCCACGTCTGGAACACAAATATTAGTTTTACATCATGATCAGGGTTTGAGACTGATTAGACCCAATTAACATTGGGTGGATGTTTTTTGTATGTGTGTGTTGGGGGTTAGTTGTGGAATAGTGAGGAGGGCTGATGGAAGATTCCCACTGGGCACATACCATCGTTGCACAGCATACCGAAACTTTTGCACTTTTACCCATACTAGAACATGAAAAACGGTTCAGTACTAGAATCATAATTTATTTAGTTACTTCTGTCGAATGTGTCTCACGTCATCTACTGATTGAGATCAAGTCTGTCTGTCAGCATAGCCGATGTCTCGTTATAGCGCGAGGGAGCTGGTCCTGCTCCACTTACTCATTGCTAGCTCTAGTCTGTCCTGAGGAACCACTGAACTCACTGGGAGTCTGGACTGTATTATGTTAGCTCCCCTCTCATACTGACTCTAGTCTGTCCTGAGGAACCACTGGGAGTCTGGACTGTATTATGTTAGCTCCCCTCTCATACTGACTCTAGTCTGTCCTGAGGAACCACTGAACTCACTGGGAGTCTGGACTGTATTATGTTAGCTCCCCTCTCATACTGACTCTAGTCTGTCCTGAGGAACCACTGGGAGTCTGGACTGTATTATGTTAGCTGCCCTCTCATACTGACTCTAGTCTGTCCTGAGGAACCACTGAACTCACTGGGAGTCTGGACTCCATCAACAGTTATGCTTCACAGAAGTTAACACACCTGTATAATGCAACCCAGCATGTAGACATGTTGATCCTGTTCATTACTGTTCCCCCAACAATGTTCAGTACAGGCTAGAACACTGCAGCGCAAGAAGATACTTCCAGCTTTGTAGGCTAACTTTTCATGCTAGCTTCCAGCTTCGTAGGCTAACTTTCCTTGCTAGCTTCCAGCTTCGTAGGCTAACTTTCCTTGCTAGCTTCCAGCTTTGTAGGCTAACTTTCCTTGCTAGCTTCCAGCTTTGTAGGCTAACTTTCCTTGCTAGCTTCCAGCTTTGTAGGCTAACTTTCCTTGCTAGCTTACAGCTGAAGCTAACATCAATTCACTACCCTGGTACCTTGTTGTGCAAACCATAATGCTAAATATTGCTGATTACAAAGCTTATTGTCAGCAAAAACTTTATTAATTCACTTTGTCTCCCCGCCTCAAGTCTCTCCCTGTCAAGATCATATAATTAATTAATTAATGAATAAATTCTAAAATACAACAAATTCACACTTTGATATTAAACTCCAAAGATCTGTCTGGATAAATTGCCATTCTTTGACTTTGGCTAATACGCCTTCATCTTTGTTGTGATATATATATATTTTTTATCAAGTAAACATGTCTTCCCAGTTGCCTACTTGGTGTGTGAACTGCTGCCTGCTCATAACTAGCAGATGATTGTTGACACATCAACCAGGATTAAAGGACATGGAAATATGTGGCTTGTTTTGGTGATCAGTGGCTGTATTGGAGGGGGAGTGGTTTCTCCTCTCCTAGGCAATCAGCAATTAGTACAGGGAGGTATGCTCTTCACCTCTGTTAGTGTTAGTACTTCAGCCTCTCATGGTTTCTCAGTGGCAGCTGTAAGCAGTGGTCGTGTCAGTGGCGGTCTCGTCTGCAAAACTAAGACAATTGCTGAAACAAAGACGGGTTCTGCCGAGTTGTTCTGCTGAGTTCTTCGTCGAAGGCTCCACACCACTCTCGCACTTGAATATCTTTCCTAGTTTTTTTGTTTAGCTTTGACAACTATGTGTGTGTATTCTGTACCAGTTTGCTCCTTTCCTTGTAGGCTTTACAGATGCTTCCCACCCCTTGGTTGCAACCCTTATGATTTAGTGTACCCTGCGCACACAACCCATGTGGAAGTCCGGGTCTCTGGCAGCATTTGGAACTGCCGATCTGTGAAGAAGAGTTGATCTCAGCTTATGCTGCCCTTCAGTCCCTTGACATTGTGGCCCCTGACAGAGACCTGGATAACCTCATAGAACACTGCTACTCCAGCTGCTCTCTCTTCCTCTGACTATGTTTTCTCTAGTCAAAGAGTATCTGGTCGTCACGGGGGTGGCACAGGTCTACTCATTTCTCTTATCTGGAGATTTTCTCTTTTCTCCCTCTCTCACCTGTCCATCTCCCCCATTTCAATTCCATGCTGTCACTGTCACTTGTCCACTCAAGCTTAACATTATTGTCATCTATCGCCCACCAGGTGCCCTTGGAGAGTTCCTCTATGAGCTTGACACCTTAATAAGCTCATTTCCTGAAGATGGCTCACAGCACTTCGTATTTGGTGACGTCTGCCTTTGATTCAATTCTTTCCAACTCTCTCTTTCCCCACCTTGCCTCTTTTGACCTCAACCTTCCCCTGTCTCCTCCCACTCACAAGGCAGCAATACGCTTGACCCTTATCGTTACTAGAAGCTGCTCGTCTACTAATCTCACTGCAACCCCCCTCCAGGTCTCTAATCTTTGTTGCCTTTTGTCTTTCCTCCAACCCTAGCCACTCACCCCCATCCAGACAGTCATGCACCATCAGGGTAGCCTAGTGGTTAGAGCGTTGGACTAGTAACCAAAAGGTTGCATGTTCAATTCCCCAAGCTGACAAGGTTGTTCTGCCCCTGAATGTCATTGAAAATAAGAATTTGTTCTTAACTGGCTTGCCTGGTAAAATAAAAAAAAATCTTCCTCTTCTATTGTATCATCTCTCCCTTCTGCTAAACCCTTCTGACTCTGCCTATTCGACCCTACTCTCCTCCCTTTCCGTGTCCTATGACTCGCACTGTCTCCTTTCCTCCCTGCCCGGTCGGCTCTCCCCTCCTGGTCTGTGGCTGAGTGACTCATTGTGAGCTTACAGAACAGGGCTGTGGGCAGCTGAGCGAAAATGGAGTAAAAATAAACTTTGGGAGGACCTATCATCCTTTCACTCCCTCCTCTCTATTCCTTCTCTTCCTCTGTGGCTGCTCTTTTCTGTGTCACGGAGACTCTCCACACTGCTAAAGCTGACTCTCTCTCCTCTGTTCTCATCCTACTAGATCTATCTGCTACCTCTGACACCGTGAAAAATCAGATCCTCCTCTCCACCCTCACAGGGCTCGGCATCTCAGGCTCTGCATACTTTTGGATTGCATCCTACCTGGCAGTCCGCTCTTACTAGCTGACATAGAGAAGATCTGTGTCTTCACCACATACTCTCACTACTGGTGTCCCCCAGGGCTCCGTTCTAGGCCCTCTCCTCTTCTCTCTATACACCAAGTCACTTGGCTCCGTTATATCTTCACATGGTCTCCTATCGTTGCTATGCGAATGACACTCAACTACTTTTCTCCTTCCCCCCTTCTGACACCCTGGTGGCGACATGCATCTCTGTGTGCCTGACAGATATCTCAGGTTAGATGTCAGCCCACCACCTCAAGTTCAACCTCGACAAGATGCTCTTCCTCCCAGGGAAGGCCTGCCCACTCAAAGACCTCTCCATCACAGTTGACAACTCCACAGTGTCGCCCTCCCAGAGAGGAAAGAACCTTGGCGTGACCCTGGACACCACCCTGTCATTCTCTGCAAACAAAGCAGTGACTCGCTCCTGCAGGTTCGTGCTCTACAACATCCGTAGAGTACAACCCTACCTCACACAGGAAGTGGCGCAGGTCCTAATCCAGGCACTTGTCATCTCCCGTCTGGACTACTGAAACTCGCTGTTGGCTGGGCTCTGCATTTGTGCCACCAAACCCCTGCAACTTATCAAGAACGCTGCAGCCTGCTTGGTTTTCAACCTTCCCATGTTCTCCCATGTCACCCCGCTCACTCCACTGGCTTCCAGTCGAAGCTGGCATCCACTACAAGACCATGGTACTTGCCTGCAGAGCAGCAAGAGGAACTGCCCCTCACTACCTTCAGGTAATGCTCAAACCCTACACCCCAACCCGAGCACTTCATTCTGCCACCTCTGGTGACTTGGCCCTCCAGTTTTTTATTTGTATCCATTATTTTACCAGGTAAGTTGACTGAGAACACATTCTCATTTACAGCAATAACCTGGGGAATACAGAGGAGAGGAGGGGATGAATGAGCCAATTAGGTGACCATGATGGACAGCTTGGGAATTTAGCCAGGACACCAGGGTTAACACCCCTACTCTTACGATAAGTGCCATGGGATCTTTAAGTCGGTTAGGACATCTACTTTGTGCATGACACAAGTAATTTTTTCAATAATTGTTTACATTTGAATTGTTTGTCATGGCCTCTCACTGTCAACTGTGTTTATTTTCAGCAAACTTAACATTTGTAAATATTTGTATGAACATAACAAGATTCAACAACTGAGACATAAACTGATCAAGTTCCACAGACATGTGACTAACAGAAATTGTATAATGTGTCCCTGAACAAAGGGGGGGTAAAAATCAAAAGTAGCAGTCTGTATCTGGTGTGGCCACCAGCTGCATTAAGTACTGCAGTGCATCTCCTCCTCATGGACTGCACCAGATTTTCCAGTTCTTACTGTGAGATGTGACCCCACTCCTCCACCAAGGCACCTTCAAGTTCCCAGACATTTCTGGGGGGAATGGCCCTAGCCCTCACCCTCCGATCCAACAGGTCCCAGATGTGCTCAATGGGATCGAGATCTGGGCTCTTCGCTGACCATGGCAGAACACTGATATTCCTGTCTTGCAGGAAATCACACACAGAATGAGCAGCATGGCTTGTGGCATTGTCATGTTAGAGGGTCATGTCAGGATGAGCCTGCAGGAAGGGTACCACATGAGGGAGGAGGATGTCTTCCCTGTAACGCACAGCGTTGAGATTGCCTGCAATGACACCAAGCTCAGTCCGATGATGCTGTGACACACCGCCCCAGACCATGACGGACCCTCCACCTCCAAATCGATCCCGCTCAAGAGTACAGGCCTCGGTGTAATGCTCATTACTTTGTCGATAAACGCGAACCGACCATCACCCCTGGTGAGACAAAACCGCGTCAGTGAAGATAACTTTTTGCCAGTCCAGTCTGGTCCAGTGACGGTGGGTTTGTGCCCATAGGTGACGTTGTTGCCGGTGATGTCTGGTGAGGACCTGCCTTACAACATGTCTACAAGCCCTCGGTCCAGCCTCTCTCAGCCTATTGTGGACAGTCTGAGCACCGATGGAGCAATTGTGCATTCCTGGAACTAACTCGGGCTATGCACATAATTAGTACTATTGGATAGGAAACACTTTCTAAGAGTGTTAAAATATTGTCTGTGAGTATAACAGAACTGATATAGCAGGCAAAAACCTGAGGAATTTCTGTCCTGGAAAAAGTGGTTTTGACACATTGCCTAATTGTGAACCTCTCCCTATTGAAAATGACCTTATATGGGAGTAAGATTGCAGTACCTATTGCTTCCACTGGATGTCAACAGTCTCTAGACAGTGTTTGATGATGTTTAGTTGCTCTGGACGGTAATAGAAGAAGAATTTCGAAGTGGTCACCAGATGTAAACAGAAGAGGATGCGCGTTCACAGGCTCGCGCGCGCTGTGGTTTTTTCCTTTCCTATCGTCCAGTTTATAATCCGGTTGAAATATTATAGTAAAGTGTTCCTAAGGAAACATTATCAATGATGTTTGATTGTTCTTGGACAAGTGTATAGGTATAGGTTAAACGTGTTCTCTTCATGGTTCAATGGGCGAGTGGACGCTGTATTTTATGAACATAACGCGCCAACCAAACTGAGATTTATGGATATAATAAATGACTTTTTCTAACAAAAGAACCATTGGATGTCTTCGTTGGACACTTGGGAAGCCCTCACCAGAAGTTCTTCAAAAGGTAAGGGATTTGTTTTCGCTGTGAAATGGGTTTTGTGTAAACCGCGATGGTTTATGAATTTATGCTAATGGGTAAATATTGTAGGTGCTATCCTCAAACAGTCAAATGTTGTGCTTTCGCCGTAAAGCCTTTTTGAAATCTGACAACGCTGTGATATTGCCAAGAATCAGAGCTTTTGATGACTATGCAACACTTGTATATTGATGAATGTTTAACAATTCAACTTTTGGATTTTGAATTTGGCGCCTTACATTTCACCGGGTAGTGTCGGGAGCGCCCCACTGCTCCCTAAGTAGTTTTAAGTATCTCACAGTACGGACATTGCAATTTATTGCCCTGGCCACATCTGCAGTCCTCATGCCTACTTCCAGCTTGCCTAAGGCACGTTCACGCAAATGAGCAGGGACCCGGGCATCTTTCTTTGGGTGTTTTTCAGAGTCAGTAGAAAAGGCCCCTTTAGTGTCCTAAGTTTTCATAACTGTGACCTTAATTGCCTACCGTCTGTAAGCTGTTAGTGTCTTAATAATGACCGTTCCACAGGTGCATGTTCATTAATTGTTTATGGTTCATTAAACAAGCATGGGAAACAGTGTTTAAACCCTTTACAATGAATATCTGTGAAGTTATTTGGATTTTTACGAATTATCTTTGAAAGATGTTTCTTTTTTTGGTGAGTTTAGCAGATGCAGTGAAGTGCTTAGGTGTGGGAGTTTGATTGTGTTTCATTTGAAAGCTTTATGAAGAATGTAGCTTGGACTAATTGATCAAAAGGGATACCGCCTGCTAGCTCTGAAACACGGTGTGTGTGTGTGTGTCTGAGATCAACAGGCATACAGCCTACACGCCTGTCAAACAAGCATATTGTTCTATCTTCCATTCAATTCTTCTCAGTATGTTCTATCTGAGAAAACAACCCACGTTAGTACTAGAGTTGAATATTTTCCCGATATTTTACAAATGTTCCATCCAGAGAATAAATCCCTTTTCTCCTTGTTAACCCGGTATTTCCTGCCAAAACCGGAAGTGTCATAGTATTATAAGGCATATAAAAAGTCTGGATTTGATTAGAGCTTTGATCAGCATGAAAATTCAAACCTGATGCTACCTGAGCCTGATGAGACATGTATTAAATACATTTTGTGATCTCTACATTAACCACATTTAATGAGACCAAGCCCAAAAAAGAGTGTGGCGTTAAAACAGAAAAACATAAAAGCCCATAGATGTAGCTGGCTATATGCTCTCTTGGGTAAATCAATGAAACAAGCTCCAGTAGGCTAATCTTTTTGAGTGTGAACTGTATTGCCATACTGTATTATATTATACTGTATTATATGGACTGGAACTACGCACATTGTTCAAACCATGATGAAGCAGAAGAGAGCACGCAATTATGGTGGAGCACATGCGGACTACAAAGTTACAAGTAAAGGCTAGTGCATTTGATTTTCATTTTGAAATATAATGGGGCCTCATTGTATAATTAGTAGGCTGACACATATATACCTTTCATAATATTAATATTAGCCTACCTGCTCTTTCTCTCTCTGTTGTTGCTTCATTCCTTTCTGGCTTTCAACAGTTAAATGAAATAAGTTTAGTTTTCCTTTGTTCATCATTCTAATGACATCCTTGAATAAAATAGAACTAGATGCAGAATGCTTTTACTTTTCTTCATGAAGATTGAATTGTTGGGTCTGAATAAATAACTGCTATAGCCTACCGCCATCACGCGTTCCCTCTTCTTTCAAACTACCGGGCGTATTCTATTGGCTGCTGTATTTAACATTCAGCAAAAAAAGAGCTTGAGTCCCTCTTCGAATAGTCTGTTGCTATAAGAAATAAAAAAAAAAAACATCTTCAGCAAGCTATTCTAGTCTAGTTTTTCCTGCATGGGACTCCAAGAGCTAAGGAGCATTTCTTTTAAGCACAGCCCAGTGGAACACAGGTGCTTGTGTATTGTGCAAGAAACAGAGGCTATGAATTAGAAGATTATTACGCATAACCCATCTTTAGTTATCTAAATATAAGGCTATTACAGCATTGAATATATTACCTGAAAGAGGTAAGCTAGGACATCTATATATACAGAATAGGGCAATATATACATCTAGAACAGGATTATCTATTTTGGATGCAATATGTTGATGAGTTGATGGTGTGTACTGATTTAAAGCAATGCTATTTGAGCAATAGGCTGTTCAAAAAACTCTGCAGCTGCAATAAAAAATAAAATCTTTACAATTAAAAAACAAGGTGACCCCAGAAATCCAGATGGAGATGGGTAAATTAGGCTTGCATTCTGTCTTTATATTACTGTAACAGGCTATGCTGCAGCAAATGTAGACCTACCTGTCAGACAAAGAAAGCTACCATGTTGAGATCATAGGTCTACACATGCATTGTGAACTTTGCTCTACACTGAGATGGGCTGTCTGTCCCCACCCTGAAGGTTGATGATTCATCACGCAGAAGCCGAAGAGAAGACCGATTTAGACATCTCATGTAATTTAACAGTTCCATTTCACACCATGCTGTTCACATAAATAATTTATTCGAATTTACAGGTTTCATGCAGTTATTTATCCCGGGAAAAGGGAGTGGCTCTGGGCTGTAAATCCCGGTAAATCCCAGTAACCGGGTTCCCACCATTCAACCCTAATTAGTACATACTGAATAGCCATATAAATTAGTAGCTAATAACCAAGGACCGAGGCAGATGTGGGAGGAATAATCAAGACAAAGCTGCTGTTAAGATCTCAGACTCTTCAAGTCATAAGCTTTCTAAATCTGTGACCACCAACACAGAATCTCACAGATACTCTATAGTTTCATCAATCATGGTATCAGGACATTCTAGTCAACTAACAACACAATATTTAAAGCCAGAGAAAAGGGAAAGAAACATGGACCTACATCACAGTGTCTGTTTCCCAAATGGCACCCATCCCATGCATAGAACATTACCCTATGGGCCCTGGTCAAAAGTAGTACATTACCCTATGGGCCCTGGTCAAAAGTAGTACATTACCCTATGGGTCCTGGTCAAAAGTAGTACACTACTCTATGGGGCCAGGTAAAAGTAGTGCACTACCCTATATTGGGAACAGGGTGCTACCCAAAGTGTTCCCCCATCATCTCATGTTGGGAAATTCATATTTTATAAGGAGATACTGCTGGAATCTCCTGGAGCGAAGAGGTAGATAGAATGAACTCCAGACACCTGCCTGCCTGGCCTTTGTTCACATAATCTCACAGAAACATAATATAATTCAGCATTCCAATAGCCAAGAAACAAGCACTCACACCCTCTCTCTCTCCATCACTCCCTATTCTCTCAGTCTATCTCTGTCCATCACTCCCTATTCTCACTCACTCACTCACTCTTTCTCGCTTTCCCTCTCCCTTCTCTAGCCCCATTCCTACCTCCCTCCTCTCCCTGATTATCATGGTGTTTTTTTCCTCCCTCTGTACATTTTTAAGAAAAATTGTTTCAGTGAATATTGAAGCGTTAGGTTCTAGGTACACAAGGAATAGCCACTCGGATCGGAGAGGAGGCAGAAGACAAGTTAATCTTTCCTGAATAACTGGACCTGCAGGGAGCATATTTGGCCACATAATTATGGGATGACTTGAGAGAATGATGGTCCGCAACAAACAGTGCATCTCAGTTTCAGAAGTAAAAATGCAGCCAGACTGGCCTGCTACTGTGCCTTTCTAGACCTTAAAAACTGTCCAAAGTAGACCCACAACTGATCCTTATAAACTGTGGAGATTAGACCCACAACTGATCCTGATAAACTGTGGAGAGTAGACCCACAACTGATCCTGATAAACTGTAGAGTAGACCCACAACTGATCCTTATAAACTGTCCAGAGTAGACCCACAACTTATCATTATAAACTGTCCAGATTAGACCCACAACTGATCCTTATAAACTGTCCAGAGTAGACCCACAACTGATCATTATAAACTGTCCAGATTAGACCCGAAACTGATCCTCATGAACTGTCCAGAGTAGACCCACAACTGATCCTTATAAACTGTGGAGAGTAGACCCACAACAGATCCTTATAAACTGTCCAGAGTAGACCCACAACTGATCCTTATAAACTGTGGAGAGTAGACCCACAACTGATCCTTATAAACTGTCCAGAGTAGACCCACAACTGATCCTTATAAACTGTCCAGAGTAGACCCACAACTGATCCTTATAAACTGTCCAGAGTAGACCCACAACTGATCCTTATAAACTGTCCAGAGTAGACCCACAACTGATCCTTATAAACTGTCCAGAGTAGACCCTCAACTGATCCTTATAAACTGTCCAGAGTAGACCTACAACTGATCCTTATAAACTATCCAGAGTAGACCCACTACTG
>QNTS01004756.1:23451-53601 GCA_003317085.1 Hucho hucho
ACTGATCCTTATAAACTGTCCAGAGTAGACCCACTACTGATCCTTATAAACTGTCCAGAGTAGACCCACAACTGATCCTTATAGACTGTCCAGATTAGACACACAACTGATCCTTATAAACTGTCCAGAGTAGACCCACAACTGATCCTGATAAACTGTCCAGAGTAGACCCACAATTTATCCTTATAAACTGTAGAGAGTAGACCCACAACTGATCCTGATAAACTGTAGAGTAGACCCACAACTGATCCTTATAAACTGTCCAGAGTAGACCCACAACTGATCCTTATAAACTGTGTAGAGTAGACCCACTACTGATCCTTATAAACTGTGGAGAGTAGACCCACAACTGATCCTTATAAACTGTCCAGATTAGACCCACATCTGAACCTTATAGAATGAATGGAATGAAACATTTATATTCTATGGCTTTTTGCGCCGTTATTCAACTGACATTTTCACTACCTGTTTAAAGCCTTGAGTAGAAATTTGTAACCATTTGAAAACAATAATGCATTTATTCATTGCTTTGTGGTGTTGTAGGCTAGTCTTGATAATTGTATTTTCCCTAAACAAGATCAATATGGGAGCTTTTTGAGCTGCGTTTCTCATGTCATCACTGTTCTTTCAAGCGCAATGTCGCACCTGGGCTCCCCACTGCCTATCAGCTATTCCTCCTTGTTCTTGTGGATTTACATAGAAAGGTGGTGCACCTTTGAATGATTTTGTACGTGGCATGATTGCTAGTTAGCCTATTGTAGATCTGGACAAACGATCCACCCACCACTATTGTCACTATGAATGGTGGATAGAGGGCAGGATAGACTGGTAGACCATATTGACCTTTTGTAAAATTAGAGCATGGAAAAGCATAATGCATAAGGAAGTACCAAAACACCTTGATAGGGGAGGAGAATGCAAGCAAAGGAAGAACATATATCCTGCCCCACAAGAGGAAGCAAGGTGCTGGACCATGTACAGTTGAAGTCGAGAAATGTACATACACCTTAGCCAAATACATTGAAACTCAGCTTTTCACAATTCCTGACATTTAATCGTCGTAAAAAATTCCTGTCTTAGGTCAGTTAGGATCACCACTTTATTTTAAGAATGTAAAATGTCAGAATAATAATGGAGAGAATGATTAATTTCAGCTTTTATTTCTTTCATCACATTCCCAGTGGGTCAGAAGTTTACATACACTCAATTAGTATTTGATAGCATTGCCTTTAAATTGTTTAACTTGTGTCAAACGTTTCGGGTAGCTTTCCACAAGCTTCCCACAATAAGTTGGGTGAAAGTTGGCTCATTCCTCCTGACAGAGCTGGTGTAACTGAGTCAGGTTTGTAGGCCTCCTTGCTCGCACACGCTTTTTCAAGATGATGCTGCTGCCCCTGTGCTTCACAGTTGGGATGGTAATCTTCGGCTTGTTCTTCCCATTTTTCCTCCAAACATAACGATGGTCATTATGGCCATCCAGTTCTATTTTTGTTTAATCTGACCAGAGGACAGTTCTCCAAAAAGTACGATCTTTGTCCCCATGTGCAGTTGCAAACCGTAGTCTGGCTTTTTTATGGTGGTTTTTGAGAAGTGGCTTCTTCCTTGCTGAGCGGCATGTCAATATAGGACTCGTTTTACTGTAGATACCTTTGTACCTGTTTCCTCCAGCATCTTCACAAGGTCATTTGCTGTTTTTCTGGGATTGATTTGCACTTTTCGCACCAAAGTACTTGGAGACAGAAAGTGTCTCCTTCCTGAGCGGTATGACGGCAGTGTGGTCCCGTGATGATTGCGTACTATTGTTTGTACAAACGCCTGGTACCTTCAGGCATTTGGAAATTGCTCCCAAGGATGAACCAGACTTGTGGAGGTCTACAATTTTTTTCTGAGGTCTTGGCTGATTTCCTTTGATTTTCCCATGATGTCAAGCAAAGAGGTACTGAGTTTGAAGGTAGGCCTTGAAATGCATCCACAGGGACACCTCCAATTGACTCAAATGATGTCAATTAGCCTATCAGAAGCTTCTAAAGCCATAACACCATTTTCTGGAATTTTCCAAGCTGTTTAAAGGCACAGTCAACTTAGTGTATGTAATTTTCTGACCCACTGAAAGTGTGATATTGTAAATTATAGGTGAAATAATGTCTGTGAACAATTGTTGAAAAAATTACTTGTGTCAGGCACAAAGTAGATGTCCTAACCGACTTGCCAAAACTATAGTTTGTTAACAATACATTTGTGGAGTGGTTGAAAAACGAGTTTTAATGACTCCAACCTAAGTGTATGTAAACTTCCGACTTCAACTGTATTTGAGAATGTTGTTCATTGACTATAGTTCAGCATTCAACATTATTGTTCCCTCCAAATTCAACACCAAGCTCAGAGCCCTGGGTCTGGACAACACCCTCTGCAACTAAATCCTGGACTTACTGATGAGCAGACCACAGGCTGTGAGGATTGGCAACAACACCTTCTCTACACTGACTCTTAACACAGGGGAACCCCAGGGGTGTGTCCTCAGCCCTCTGCTGTACACCCTTTTACCCATGACATCAACTCCATCATCAAGTTTGCTGAAGACACCCCGGTTTTAGGCTTGACAACCAACAACGATGAGTCAGCCTGTCGGGAGGAAGTAAGTTAACTGGCATTGTTCTGCCAGGACAACAACCTCTCCCTTCAAATACGCAAAACAAAGGAGTTAATTTGTGTGGCAGGTAGCCTAGTGGTTAGAGTGTTGGACTAGTAACCGAAAGATTGCAAGATTGAATCCCTGGGCTGACTAGGTAAAAATCTGTTGTTCTGCCCCTGAACAAGGCAGTTAACCCTCTGTTCCAAGTCTGTCATTGAAAATAAGAATTTGTTCTTAACTAACTTGACTCATTAAAAAAAAGGAGGGAATGTGAACTGATCTGCCAACAAGCTCTCACTGCAGAATTAAACATTAATCCACGTTCTGCAAATTTCAAAAGTTGGGCCAAACATCAAGTGTTTTTGTTGCTCCTGCATTTCGCAAAGTCCTTAGGACATCAATATTTTTAAACACTTGCCCCCCAATTTTGCCTTCCCCAAAATATTGGACTATAAATAGTGCCTTCGTGTTTTATACTTATGCTGAAATGTTTATTATATCCTACTGAGCCATTTACTTTCTGTAACCCTAACCCTATACTTAGCTTTTATTATTTATTATTGTCGTTGCATTGTAAAGAAGGAACCTGCAAGTAAGCATTTCATTGGACGGTGTATATCATGTGTATCCCGTACATAGGACTATTAAAATATGAAATTTGGCTAGGATGGAAGAAATTATATAGTGAAACCTGCAAAGCAGTTTAAAATTTAAACCAAGGGGAAAAACACACTACCCTCCTCTTTTCCCAATAAAAATCACATAACCCTCCCCAAGGAAAACATTTTTGTTTGACAACCCTCCACTATTCAATGGTACTACCACTGTTTCCCATTTAGTGTGTATAGTACGTCACTGCTCTCTCATACCAGCTCCCCAATAAGACGGCTATTTATTGAGAAAAGGGAACAGAGGAATTGAAAAAAGGATAGGAGGATGGAGAGGAAGAGAGCGACACTGACTTCTGGACGAGCCGGCATTTGAGGAGAAAGAGACAGAAGGGAGGATGAAGGGTTGAATCAATGAGAGAGAGAAAGCGAGGGAGGGAGACATGGCGGGGTAGAGCTCCAGAGGGTGGGAGTTCAGGCTTTCCCCACTGAATGATTGAAGCGATTAGCAGAGTGGGCAAGGTGGGTTGGCTGGGCGTTGAGGAATGGCTACATCGGGACACTATTGATGTGTCAGTGTGATTGAGGGGTTGAGGGCCCCAGTGCTAATGGCTTCATCAGACCGGCCACACTACCACTTTACTGCTGCATATACTACCCTTTACCAAGGCCCATAGAGTTCTGGTCAGAAGTAGTGCACTATGTAAGGAATAGGGTGCCATTTGGGACACAGGTTCAATCTCATTCCCCTACAACACCCCCGGTCCCTACACCCCCTTGTACTCCCAATCACTGCCCCCCACCCATACACCCCCCCGCCACCTCCCAATCACGCTGCAAACACACACAAATTAAACTAGAAAAGTACATTTCCTGAAGAAAATGTGTGTGCTTGCTAGCTTGTCTTAAAGTATTTACGGTTGTGAAATAAGATAAAATAGTGGTATTGGCTGCAGTAGCAATGGTAGTGACTAGTCATACACTACAAGGGTTCCAAAAGGGTTCTTTGCGGAGGGATAGGGTTCTACCAAGAAACATTTTGATCTGAAGAACCGTTTTTGGAAGACAAGGGTTCTTTGTAAGGCAAAGGGTTCTACCTAGAACCTTTACCATCCTAAGAACCCTTTTTGGAAGAAAGGGTTCTTTGATGATTCTTTGGAAGGCAAGAAGAGTTCTTCTACATAGAACTAGTGAACTAGTAGAACTGATGGTACATTTGATACCGGAGCTCCGAGGCAAGCATGCGTCAAAATCGTTAAGCAGTTTACTTCGAAGTAGTGTGCCGATGCTTGTATCACTTTATCAGAAGCACAAGATCAATGATGTCCGAAAGCTTTGTTTTGTCAAAAAAACATCTGATTGATATGGTAGTGGTTTCGGTAGAAGACAAAAGGGTTTCCTGCATGGGACGTGTATGGGACGTCATCTATAATAATTTGTCTGCCAAAAATCTTTTGACCAGAAGGTGCCACTAGTGTACAACTTGCTGATCAAAGCCTTGAGTAATGAACCTATTTTTGACACAATTGGTTTGAAATACTCAATGCTTCAGGATGCTTTGTTTCCCCATCGCTACATATAACCATATATCATATTTTCCAGCATGCTCTATTGCCGGTTCAGTTTCTGAATTGTTTCCTTTAATATCTGTGCTTTTGCAGATGATTGATACATTTTATGCAAAAAAATTGCATAATTATTTTCTAAACTAATCCAATCTGTTGGTTGTTGGACTTATTGCACCCGTTATTGAGATAGTTGCTCCAGTTTAGATGATTGAGTTAGGATCAGTATTCCAGCTGCCCTACCCTGGCAGTCATTCTGATTCCAGGTTGTTGGTGAAAAACAAAATCAGCTTGTTGGCTATCGTAACTCTGACTGGATTCAAATAGGAATTAAACATCACTTTGAAATCCAGCATAATGTGATTTGTAGGCTTGATGTGGCCTGAAACCAGGAGTTTCACAACACCACTGTGTTAGGGTATAACTAGGCCCTCAAATAAAATGGCCTTATGATATAAAATATTGTCATAAATAATGTATTTTAAAGGCTAATAAGGCTGGTAGAACTGTTCATATAGGGTTCTAGGAAGGACCCTCCAAAGTTAAATGGGTCTAGAGGAGATTGGTATACGTTTTCTTTTTACCATTCAAGTCTGTGGCCATTGAAATGAATTGGGTTTTATGCAAATATAGTGTAATTAGGGTCACATGTATTTCTTCATGCAACCTGAGACAGTCTTTCTGCATGTTTGTTTGATGGTGAGTAGTTTAAGTGTTTCAGCAAGCACAATCAACTCAACTTCCTTACATCTGTTTTTTTCCCTCTCATTGCTGGTTAATATCACACTCCTTCTCAATTTTTTTAATTTAACCAGGCAAGTCAGTTAAGAACAAATTCTTATATACAACAACAGCCTAGGAACAGTGGGTTAACTGCAGAGCAACAGATTTGTACCTTATCAGCTCGGGGATTTGATCTAGCAACCTTTCGGTTACGGGCCCAACTACTAGGCTACCTGCCGCCCCTATTAACCATGTTCCTTTACTCTCTACATCTCGCTCCCCCACCTCCTCTCCCCCCCCCCCCCTCTCTCAGTTATCACTTTACCTCAAGGCTATCCCTCTCACTGCTCCCTCTTTCAAGTCTTAACGATCCAATTAAGTGGGTTCATTTCACTTGTCTCTCACGTTCTTTTGTTCCTCATTTTTGGAAGCTTATTGGCCAATTTTCAACTAGTCTTTGTGCAAATGTCTCCCCAAACTAAAGCTTCCCTGCTCTGATGTAATTCTCCAGGTGCTGACGCTGACCATGTAATGTCTTTCTTAGATGCAGGCTGCTTCTCAAATAAAATCCTATCTCCATAGGGCTCAGGTCAAAAGTAGTGCAATATTTATGGCACACGTTGCCATTTGGGATGAAGCCCCAATAATTATTTTCTCACTGTTGTTTTCTGCTTGCCATAACACTGCCTGTGAAAAATACATTAGTTGTGTTGGGATTCTGAGCTTGCCAATCGCCCCACTCTTTCCTTCTCTCAAGAGCTGCCCTGCCCCATTCAGCAGTCTTAAAGAATGCTAACAAGAACAAGCTGACTCTGCTCAGACCAACACACAGGTAGAATATAAATGTAGGGATACTGGTGGTCGCAAATAGCAGAGAGAGTGGGAAGGGTAGTTTAAGATTAGGGTTTACATATTACTGATATTCACAAGAGCATGCCACTAAGAAATGGATCAGTGTGAGAGCCAGAATGGTCCTGAGAAACAGGATCAGTGTGAGAGCCAGAATGGGCCTGAGAAACAGGATCAGTGTGAGAGCCAGAATGGGCCTGAGAAACAGGATCAGTGTGAGAGCCAGAATGGGCCTGAGAAATGGATCAGTGTGAGAGCCAGAATGGGCCTGAGAAACTGATCAGTAGTCAGAGGATGTAAGCAGAGTGGAGCGAGGAGTGGAGCTTGAGTAATTTGCTGGGGCATGGAACGGATTTACAAAATGTTGGCGCATTGGCCTTCTCCCTTGGCAGCAGGTAATGGGGATCCTTAATAAACCCCAGGAAGAGTAGCTTCTCCCTTGGCAGCAGGTAACGGGGATCCTAAATAAACCCCAGGGAGAGTAGCTTCTCCCTTGGCAGTAGGTAATGGGGATCCTTAATTAACCCCAGGAAGAGTAGCTTCTCCCTTGGCAGCAGGTAATGGGGATCCTTAATTAACCCCAGGAAGAGTAGCTTCTCCCTTGGCAGCAGGTAACGGGGATCCTAAATAAACCCCAGGGAGAGTAGCTTCTCCCTTGGCAGCAGGTAATGGGGATCCTTAATAAATACAAATAGACCTTCTCTCTCCAATTTCGCTCCGGTACCACTCTGCCCAGCTTTTTTCTTTTCCTTCATCACTGTTCTTTTAATAAGGCCTATTCTGCTGTGTTTATTTAGCCTACCCCTCCACTAATGGGCAGAGATGTTGATATGAGTTGACAAAGAAATAGGTCAAAGCCTTTGTAGCCTAATTTGATAACAAGACAACCAATCAGCACATGCAGCAGCACCAGAGACGGTTTGGTTTCTATATTCCAAACACAGTTGTCTATAAACTGTAAAATGTGATTGCAACAGAACCAGAAACAACTGAACAATCTGATCATCAATAGATTAGAGAAGAAGCTATTTGAGGCCACATACAACCAGGTAGGTCCTTCTTCTATAGCCTAAGACATGTTACTGAAATGTTGAAGCTTCTTACGATAGCCTACATGAATTCCAAATTGTACATGTTTGTTAAAACCTCTTAGGGATCATTGGGGCGCTAGCGCCCCACTCCCGACACTACCAGGTGAAATGCAAGGCGCCAAATTCAAAATCCAAAAGTTGAATTATTAAACATCCACCAATATACAAGTGTTCCATACTCATCAAAAGCTCTGTTTCTTGGCAATATCACAGCGTTGTCAGATTTCAAAAAGGCTTTACGGCGAAAGCACAACATTTGATTGTTAGCACCTCACATACTTTTCCCATAGCCATGAATTCATTAGCCAGTGCGGCACACACATAACACATTTCACAGCGAAAACAAATCAATTACCTGTTGAAGAACTTCTGCTGAGGTCTNGTGACTAGAACTCGTTCAAATTAAACCTATAAACTTGTCCAAGAACAATCAAACATCATTTTAAATGTATCCTTAGGAACACTTTTACGTATATTTACTATAATAAATCAACCGGAATATAAACTGAGCTCTAAAGACGGAAAAAAACACAGTGCGCGCTTCCCGAGAGCGCGCGTCCAGTCCTATAGAGTTCCAAAGGGACACTTCCTTATTTCCTCTTCTTCTCTGCTCTATTTCATCTGAACAGAATCAAAACACTTTCTCGGGACTGTTGACATCCAGAGGAAGCGATAGGTACTGCATTCATATGCCCTTTTATGGGCATTTTCATAAGGGAGGGGTTCCAAATGAGGCACTCTGTGAAAACCACTTTCTCCAGGACAGAAATTCCTCGGGGTTTCGCCTGCCATATCCGTTCTGTTTTACTCACAGACAAATGGTTAACAGTTTTGGAAAATTCAGAGTGTTTCCTATCCACTGGTACCAAATATGTGCATATCCTATTTTCTGGGCCTGAATGGGAGGCATTTTACTTTGGGCATGCCAGGCTCTCCAAAACGGTCAAGTCGTGCACTGATCCCCTAGAAGTTAAATTATCTTTTTGGAAGAAAAAAAATGAGTGGAGCGAATTTGGAGGTGCAGTTTTTTTTCTGTGAGCACTGAACAATTATTAGTGGAGTGGGGCAAAGGACTTTGAGTGCTGGAGGAATGTGCAAAGACCGCTCCATGAGCAATGTGTGGGATTTTCCAATGAGTGGGATTTCCAACTCACATTCTCCTTCAGTAATAGAACCTCAGTCAAAGAGGTTAGTGATTCACTACAGTAAATCTCCTTATATTGCCGCTTATCAAACCTTCTTCATTCAAGATATCCTCTCCCAATAAAATCAGGGTTTGAAATAGATAACACATGTAACATACACAGTCAAAAGTTTGGGCACAACTACATTCAAGGGTTTTTCTTTATTTCTACTATTTTCTACATTGTAGAGTAATAGTGAAGACATCAACACCATGAAACAACACATGGAATCATGTAGTAATAAAAAAAAGTGTTAAATCAAAATCTATTTTATATTTGAGAATCTTCAAAGTAGCCAACCTTTGCCTTAATGACAGCTTTGCACACTCTTGGCAATCTCTCAACCATCTTCACCTGGAATGCTTTTCCAACAGTCTTGAAGGAGATCCCACATTAGCTGAGCACGTGTTAGCTGCGTTTCCTTCATTCTGTGGTCCAACTCATCCAAAACTATCTCAATTGGGTTGAGGTCGGGTGATTGTGGAGGCCATGTCATCTGATGCAGCACTCCATTACTCTCCTTCTTGGTCAAATAGCCCTTACACAGCCTGGAGATGTGTTGGATCATTGTCCTGTTGAAAAACAAATGACAGTCCCACTAAGCGCAAACCAGATGGGATGGCGTATCACTGCAGAATGCTGTGGTAGCCATGCTGGTTAAGTGTGCCTTGAATTCTAAATAAATCACTGACAGTGTCACCAGCATAGCACCCCGACACCATCACACCTCCTCCATGCTTCACGTTGGGAACCACACATGCAGAGATCCTCCATTCACCTACTCTGCTTCTCACAAAGTCACGGCGGTTGTAACCAAAAATCTAAAATTTGGACTCATCAGACCAAATGACAGATTTCCACCGGTCTATTGTCCATTTCTCGTGTTTCTTGGCCCAAGTAAGTCTCTTCTTCTTATTGGTGTCCTTTAGTAGTGGTTTCTTTGCAGCAATTTGACCATGAAGGCCTGATTCATACAGTCTCCTCTGAACAGTTGATGTTGAGATGTGTCTGTTACTTGAACTCTGTGAAGCATTTATTTGGGCTGGTAACTCTAATGAATTTATTCTCTGCAGCAGAGGTAAAATCTGGGTCTTCCTTTCCTGTGGCGGTCCTCATGAGAGCCAGTTTCATCATAACGCTTGATGATTTTTGAGAGTGTACTTGAAGAAACTTTCAAAGCTCTTGAAATTTTCCAGATTGACTGACCTTCATGTCTTAAAGTAATGATTGACTGTTGTTTCTCTTTGCTTATTTGAGCTGTTCTTGCCATAATATGGACTATCTTCTGTATACCACCCCTACCTTGTCACAACACAACTGATTGGCCCAAATGCATCAAGATGTGTCACGCCCTGGCCATAGAGAGCCCTCTGGGTTTCTCTATGGGGTGTTAGGCCAGGGCGTGATTAGGGTTTTCTATGGGACTCTATGTTGTTTTTTTGTGTTGGTTCCCAATAAGAGGCAGCTGTATGTCGTTGCCTCTAATTGGGAATCCTATTTAAGTTTGTTCCCTTCCCCACCTGCCTTGTGGGTTATTGTTTGTGTGTAAGTACCTGTGTGCGCGCTACACTAACGTTATGGTCTGTTATCTCTTTATTGTTTTGTATGTTTCACATTAATTAAAAGATGTGGAACTCCATCCACGCTGCATCTTGGTCTAATTCTGTACAAGATCGTGACAGAATAACCCACCACAAAAGGAACAAGCAGCGTGTCCAGGCGCAGGATAAGCAGTTCTGGACCTGGGAGGAGATAATGGGGGGCTTTGAGACCCTTCCTTGGCGGGAGAAGCCAAGGAGGGAGGAAGCACAGCGGCGACGCCGGGGTCAGGGCCACAGCAACCCCAAGATTTTTTTGGGGGGGGCACATGGGGGTGTCGGGCGAAAAGAGAGGAGAACCAGAATGGAGGAACCTGAAGGATATAAGAGAGAGGTTGTGGCACGTCAGGAGCTGCAACACAGGCGCCGAGATGAGCGTCTGCCCAGCCCAGTACGTCCAGTACCAGCTCCTCGCACTCGCCCAGAGGTGCGTGAGACCAGCCCGGTACGTTCAGTGCCAGCTCCACGCACCAGGCGTCCAGTGCGCATCACCAGCCCGGTGCGTCCAGTTCCATCTCCCCGCACTCGCACAGAGGTGCGTGAGACCAGCTCGGTACGTCCAGTGCCAGCTCCACACACCAGACCTGCAGTGCGCCTCTCCAGCCCGGTGCATCCAGTGCCAGCTCCCCGCACTCGCCCAGAAGTGCATGAGACCAGCCCGGTACGTCCAGTGCCAGCTCCACGCACCAGGCGTCCAGTGCGCATCCCCAGCCCAGTACGTCCTGTTCCAGCTCCACGCACCAGGCCTCTAGGGTGTTGTCCCAGCCCGGTACATCCTGTGCCAGCTCCGCGCACCAGGCATCCAGTGCGCATCCCCAGCCCGGTGCGTCCAGTGCCAGCTCCCTGCACTCGCCCAGAGGTGCGTGAGACCAGCCCGGTACGTCCAGTGCCAGCTCCACGCACCAGACCTGCAGTGCGCCTCTCCAGCCCGGTGCGTCCAGTCCCAGCTCCCCGCACTCGCCCAGAGGTGCGTGAGACCAGTCCGGTACGTCCAGTGCCAGCTCCACGCACCAGAACCGCAGTGTGCCTCCCCAGCCCGGTACATCCAGTACCAGTTCCCCGCACTCACCCAGAGGTGCGGTTGAGGTCCGGCCCCATGCACCGGACCTGCAGTGCGCTGTCTCAGCCCAGTGAATCCAATGCCGGCTCCACTCACCGGGCCTTCAGTGCACATTCTCAGGCCGGTACGGCCCGCACCGGAGCCGCCACCGACAACGAAGGCCCTCCCGAACCCACCCATTGACTTCTGGTTGCGGTCGGAGTCCGCACCTTTGGGGGGGGGGTACTGTCACACCCTGGCCTTAGAGAGCCCTCTGGGTTTCTTTATGGGGTGTTAGGCCAGGGCGTGACTAGGGTTTTCTATGGGACTCTATGTTTTTTTTTTGTGTTGGTTCCCAATTAGAGGCAGCTGTATGTCGTTGCCTCTAATTGGGAATCCTATTTAAGTTTGTTCCCTTCCCCACCTGCCTTGTGGGTTATTGTTTGTGTGTAAGTACCTGTGTGTGCTACACTAACGTTACGGTCTGTTACATTAATTAAAAGATGTGGAACTCCATCCGCGCTGCACCTTGGTCCAATTCTGTACAAGATCGTGACAAGATGGAAAGAAATTCCACAAATTAACATTTAAGGACAACAAAGTCAAGGTGTTGGAGTGGCCATAACAAGGCACACCTGGTAATTGAAATACATTCCAGGTGACTAGAATGGAAGCTTAGAAAGCTGGTTGAGAGAATGCCAAGAGTGTGCAAAGCTTTCATCAAGGCAAAGGCTACTTTGAAGAATCTCAAACACAGAATATATATTTTGAATTTGTTTAACACTTTTTTTGGTTACTACATGATTCCATATGTGCTATTTCATAGTTTTGATGTCTTCACAAATATTTTGCAAGGTAGAATTCTTTTTAAAATAAAGAAAAATCCTGGTATGAGTAGGTGTGTCCAAACGTTTCCCTGGTACTGTAAGTGGATGCATTGATTCTTACAGTAAGCATTAGCAGTGTGTGCATCCATTTTCAAATGGTACCAACCGGAATCAAACCCACATCCTTGGCATTGCAAGCGCCATGCGCTACCAACTGAGCCACACAGGAGGACATAGCAGTGCTGGTTGGTCTCCTTCCAGTATGTACTGGTCTTGATGAGGTCCAGGGTCTGAGCTAGCACCCTGTCTAAATTTCAGTTTCTGTTCTGTTCCGCTCTTCTTCTGGACCACGTTAGCCAGCGCTCAGTCTCACATTAGAATTAGATGTCATCAAAGTTTCTCAAACGTCAAATTTCTACGTTTTTAAGGTTAAGATTAGGTATTAACTCAGCATTTTTAAGTTTAAGTTGTTATTGTAATTGTTTTTAATAACCTGCCCAGGGACTGCCATTGAAAATTAGACTGAAGGTTAAAACTGTCACTTTCACTGAAACATTGAATAATGTGCACTGTCCCTGTAAAAATGATCTCCAGTTCAGGCATTAACTCCATATTCTTAAGGTTAGGCATTAACTCTGAATGGTTAAGGTTAGGGTTAAGGTTAGGGTTAAGGTTATCCATTAACTCTGAAAGGTTAAGGTTATCCATTAACTCTGAAACTTTAAGGTAAGGGTTAAGGTTAGGGTTAAGGTTATCCATTAACTCTGAAAGGTTAAGGTTAGGCATTAACTCTGAATGGTTAAGGTTAGGGTTAAGGTTATCCATTAACTCTGAAATGTTAAGGTAAGGGTTAAGGTTAGGGTTAAGGTTATCCATTAACTCTGAAAGGTCAAGGTTAGGCATTAACTCTGAATGGTTAAGGTTAGGGTTAAGGTTATCCATTAACTCTGAAACGTTAAGGTAAGGGTTAAGGTTAGGGTTAAGGTTATCCATTAACTCTGAAAGGTTAAGGTTAGGCATTAACTCTGAATGGTTAAGGTTAGGGTTAAAGTTAGGCATTAACTCTGAATGGTTAAGGTTAGGGTTAAGGTTTGGGATTAAGTCTGAATGGTTAAGGTTTGGGATAGGCTTAAAATAAAAAGAGGCAGATGATAACGCCCATCCCCGTCCACAACACCCTGGCAAAACCGAAACCTAACTGCGCTCACTGTTGTGACCTAGTGGCTGATTTTCACATCATCTCCCGACGTCCTCAGACATGGATGGATGTCAAATACTGACTTGTATCACGGGTGACCTGGCTGAGCCACCAGCCTATGTCTCTTCCAAAGTATATATTCACAATGATGGGAGCGTTTACTGTACAGAGTGGATCACGTCTCTCTCTCTCTCTTTTTTCTCCTCCAATTCCCCAGGCTTCTTTCCCTCCATTCCGCCTGGTGTTGCCGATCATTACAACCAATCAGAGCCCTACATATGGTTTGAATAATTCATATCATTATTTATTAGCAATCTGTCCCGGAGTATAATTAACTAAATAATGATCTAGAGTCAATTAACGACCTACTAGCTGGATCTGGGGACTCTGGCTTGCCAGGGGAGAGAGCTTGCTTTCTGCAATGAGAAGAATTAAATAGATTGATCTTCATATCAACATTCGTTTTGAAGAGGGGGAGAGAGACCGAGAGAGACAGGGGAGAGGGAGAGAGAGCGACAGGGGAGAGGGAGAGAGAGAGAGAGAGACAGGGGAGAGGGAGAGAGAGCGACAGGAGAGAGAGAGCGACGAGAGAGAGAGAGAGAGAGAGAGAGAGAGAGACGAGGGAGAGAGACGAGGGAGACGAGAGGGAGAGACAGAGAGGGGGGTGAGATTAACAAAGCCAAAAAGAGTGAAAGAGGGATAGAAAGAGAGGGGGTAGCATGAGAGAGAGAGAGGGAGAGGAAGAGAGAAAGAAAGAAAAAGAAAATCAGGGGTATCAAACACCAAAATATCAATGAGATGTGGCTTCAGTCATTCCAGCTGACCTCAAACCGACAAAAAAAATATCACACTAAAGGAAAAGGGAAAAAAGATTTAGTGAACTGGAGAGGGAGGGAGGAATAATTGTCTCAACTCTAAACTCGTTATCTGGGAACACACAATTAGTAGAATGAAGGCGTTAGCCGTCTTGCTATAAAGTGCACAGCCCTCCAGGGTGGGTTATATGTGACATCTCCTTCCAATTATATGACATTATCAGGGCCTAACGCAAGGATACACACCATACACACTCCCATTCCTCTACACACACACACACACACAGATTCCCTCTCCCCTCACCATCACAATACACCCCTCATTAAGGACCTTCTCCCAGCCCTGCTCAGACAGCCGTACAGAACGTTAACCTTTCCTTAACACACACACACACTCAACTTAACCACAGTTCCTCTACTCCTTCTAAACTAGGGGGAGTTAGTTCACACAAGCCACTAACCCTCATCTCTGAGTGCTCAACAGCCCATCCCTCTCCTCCTTGTGTTTCTCTGTGTTCAGCCTGGAGGTCTTGGTCTGTCTGGTCCTGGTTGCCCTGACGATCTAGCTTCCTTCTGCTTGTAGGTTGCCCTGACGTTCTAGCTTCCTTCTGCTTGTAGGTTGCCCTGACGATCTAGCTTCCTTCTGCTTGTAGGTTGCCCTGACGATCTAGCTTCCTTCTGCTTGTAGGTTGCCCTGACGTTCTAGCTTCCTTCTCTTCTCCCCCTCATTAAGATGGTTGCGTCCCAATATGCACCTTATTTTCTGTTTTACCTGTGACTCCTGGTCAAAATAAGTGCACTATATAGGACAAAGGGTGTCATTTGGGACACGACTGATGCCCCCCCCCGCGCGTTTCACCATTAATGAATGGAAATAGATACACACTGTCTATAGCAGAACACACACGGGAATAGGCATATGCTTTCTTAATGGCACTGTGACAGCCTGCCTTGTAGCAACCTGGACATGAACAGTGTGCCCACTCAGGATGGAACCATGACTAATATACATGATATTAGTAGATAGTATATATTTAGATATAAAAAGGACATCTAGATGCACCCGAACATGCAACCAGGCACGCATGCATGCAGGCAAGAAAGCATGCACGAATGCACACACACACAAATGCTAATACGCTATCAGAGAATGTGAGAGTTGTGCGCGTGCGTGTGATAATTCCCTTCAAGTTTCAGAGAGAAACACTTCAAGGTAGTTTAAAAGTCAGAGAGGGGAGACGGAAAGAGAGCAACACACACAGAGAGAGAGAGAGAGACTTTCAGTGGCAAAAGAAAGTACATGAACCCTTTGGAAATAGCTGGATTTCTGTATAAAATTTGATCGGATCTTCATCTAGGTCACAACAATAGACAGACAGTCTGCTTAAACTAAGAACACACAAACAATTATACATTTTCATGTCTTTATTGAACACAACGTGTAAACATTCACAGTGTAGGGTGGAAAAAGTATGTGAACTCTTGGATTTAATAACTGGTTGACCCTCCTTTGGCAGCAATAACCTCAACCAAACGTTTTCTGTAGTTGAGGATCAGACCGCACAACGGTCAGGAGGAATTTTGGACCATTCCTCTTTACAAAACTGTTTCAGTTCAGCAATATTCTTGGGATGTCTGGTGTGAACTGCTCTCTTGAGGTCATGCCACAGCATCTCAATCGGGTTGAGGTCAGGACTCTGACAGAGCCACTCCAGAAGGAATATTTTCTTCTGTTGAAGCCATTCTGTTGTTGATTTACTTCTGTGTTTTGGGCCGTTGTCCTGTTGCATCACCCGACTTCTGTTGAGCTTCAATTGGCAGACATATAGCCTAACATTTCCCTGAAAAATGTCTTGATAAACTTGGGAATACATTTTTTAGTCGATGACAGCAAAGCAGCCCCAAACCATGATGCTCCCTCCACCATACTTTACAGCTGGGATGAGGTTTTGATGTTGGTGTGCTGTGCCACATAGTGTTGTGTGTTCCTTCCGAACAACTAAATTGTAGTTTCATCTGTCCACAGAATATTTTGCCAGGAGCACTGAACATCCTGTTGAACTTTTGCAAACTTCAGACGTGCAGCAATGTTTTTTTTGGACAGCAGTGGCTTCTTCCGTGGTGTCCTCCCATGAACACCATTCTTGCGTAGCGTTTTACGTATCGTAGACTCGTCAACAGAGATGTTAGCATGTTCCAGAGATTTCTGTAAGTCTTTAGCTGACACTCTAGGAATCTTCTTAACCTCATTGAGCATTCTGCGCTGTGCTCTTGCAGTCATCTTTGCAGGACGGACACTCCTAGGGAGAGTAGCAACAGTGCTAAACTTTCTCCCTTTATAGACAATTTGTCTTACCGTGGACTGCTGAACATCAAGGCTTTAGATATACTTCTGTAACCCTTTCCAGCTTCATGCAAGTCAACAATTCTTAAGCTTAGGTCTTCTGAGATCTATTTTGTTTGAGGCATGGTTCACATCAGGCAATGCTTCTTGTGAATAGCAAACTCAAATTTTGTGAGTGTTTTTTATAGGGCAGGGCAGCTCTAACCAACATCTCCAATCTCGTCTCGTTGATTGGACTCCAGGTTAGCTGACTCCTGACTCCAATTAGGGGTTCACATACTTTTCCCAACCTACACTGTGAATGTTTAAATTATGTATTCAATATAGACAAGAAAAATACAATAATTTGTGTGTTATTAGTTTAAGCAGACTATGTTTGTCTATTGTTGTGACTTAGATGAAGATCAAATCAAATTTGATGACCAATTTATGCAGAAATCCAGGTAATTCCAAAGGGTTCACATACTTTTTCTTGCCACTGTAGAGAGAAAGAGAGAGTGAGAGATCAGATATCGAGAAAGAGAGAGAGAGAAAAACAGAGAGAGAAAGAGAGAGAGAAAAACAGAGAGAAAGAGAGAGAAAAACAGAGAAAGAAAAGGAGATAGAAAACAGAGAGAGAAAGAGAGATAGAAAACAGAGAGAGAAAGAGAAACAGAAAGAGAGAGAAAAACAGATAGAGAGAGAGAGAGAGAGAGAAATATAGGGTACCGTATATACAGTGCATTCGGAAAGTATTTCAACCCCTTGACTTTTTCCACATTTTGTTATGTTACAGCCTTATTCTAAAATTAATTAAATAGTTTGTTTTCCTCATCAATTAAATAGTTTGTTTTCCTCATCAATCTACACACACTAGCCCATAATGACAAAGCAAAAACAGGTTTTTAGTACATTTTGCAAATCTGTACCAAAAAACACCCCAGAAATATCACATTTACATAAGTATTCAGACCCTTTACTCAGTACTTTGTTGAAGCACCTTTGGCAGCGATTACAGCCTCAAGTCTTCTTGGGTATGACGCTACAAGCTTGGAAAACCTGTATTTGGGCAGTTTCTCACATTCTTCTCTGCAGATCCTTTCATGCTCTGTCAGGTTGGATGGGGAGCGTTGCTGCTCAGCTATTTTCAGGTCTCTCCAGAGATGTTAGATCGAGTTCATGTCTGGGCTCTGGCTGGGCTAATCAAGGACATTCAGAGACTTGTCCCGAAGCCACTCGTACGTTGTCTTGCCTGTGTGCTTAGGGTCATTGTCCTGTCCCCAGTCTGAGGTCCTGATCGCTCTGGAGCAGGTTTTCATCAGGGATCTCTCTGTACTTTGCTCCGTTCATCTTTGCCTCAATCCTGACTAGTCTCCCAGTCCCTGCCGCTGACTAGTCTCCCATCCCCACAGCATGATGCTGCCACCACCATGCTTCATCGTAGGGATGGTGTCAGGTTTACTCCAGACGTGGCACTTGGCATTCAGGACAAAGAGTTCAGTCTTGGTTTCATCAGACCAGAGAATCTTGTTTCTCATGGTCTGAGAATCTTTATATGCCTTTTGGCAACTCCAAGCGGGCTGTCATATGCATTTTCATGAGGAGTGGCTTCCGTCTGGCCACTACCATAAAGGCCTGATTGGTGGAATGCTGTAGAGATGATTGTACTTCTGGAAGGTTATCCCATCTCTACAGAGAAGCTCTGTCAGATACACCATTGGGTTCTTGGTCACCTCCCTGACCAAGGCCCTTCTCCCCCGATTGCTTAGTTTGGCCGGGCGAAAAAGCTTGGTGGTTCCAAACTACTTTAATTTAAGAATGATGGAGGCCACTGTGTTCTTGGGGACCTTCAATGCTGCAGAAATTTTTTGGTACCCTTCCCAGATCTGTGCCTCGACACAATCCTGTCTCGGAGCTCTACAGACAGTTTCTTTGACCTCATGGCTTGGTTTGTGCTCTTGTTACAGTTTTGCTTCCGTCCCTTTCCTCGACCCTACCTGGGCTCGAACCAGGAACCCTCTACACACGTAGACAACAGCCACCCTTGAAGAATCGTTACCCATCGCTCCATAAAGGCCACGGCCCTTGCAGAGCAAGGGGAACAACTACTTCAAGGTCTCAGAGCGAGTGACGTCACCGATTGAAACGCTATTAGCTAGCCATTTCATATTGGTTACACTCACCCCCCTTTTGACCTCCTCCTTTCCGCAGCAACCAGTGATCCGGGTCAACAGCATCAATGTACCAGTTTAGCTTCCGTCCCTCTCCTCGCCCCAACCTGGGCTCGAACCAGGGACCCTCTGCACAAAAGCCGGAACAACTACTTCAAGGTCTCAGAGCGAGTGACGTCACCAATTAGCGCGCACCCCGCTAACTAGCTAGCCATTTCACATTGGTTACACTCTGACATGCACTGTCAACTGTGGGACCTTATATAGACGTGTGTGCCTTTTCAAATCATGTCCAATCAATTGAATTTGCCACAAGTGGAAACAGGATGCATCTCATGGAAACAGGATGCAACTGAGCTCAATTTTGAGTCTCTTAGCAAACGGTCTTCATACTTCATACTTATGTAAATAAGCAAGGTGGAAACAGGATGCATCTCATGGAAACAGGATGCAGCTGAGCTCAATTTTGAGTCTCATAGCAAACGGTCTTCATACTTATGTAAATAAGGTATTTCTGTTTTTTCCTTTGTGATTATGGGCTAGTGTGTGTTGATTGCATATAATTAGTAGCTTTGGATATTAAAACACTCTGAAGTTTCTAAAACTGTTAAAATAATGTCTGTGAGTATAACAGAACTGATATGGCAGGTGAAAAACCAAGCAAAATCCATCCAGGGAGTGGGATGTTTTGTAGGTGACCAGTTTTCAGTTGAAGGCCTTTTGGTTACTTAGGGGAATAGCTCCCAGATTGCAGTTCCTATGGCTTCCACTAGATGTCAACAGTCTTTAGAAAAAGGTTTGAAGCTTTTATCATGAAAAAACAGGGAGAAAGACAAGTTCTTCCTGAGGTCACGTCATGTGTCCTATTATGGATTTAGCGTGTAACAGGGAGTGTGCACTTAGCTCTTTTTCCTTTCTATTCAGCAGGTTATATTCCTTCTGAAATATTATAGTTTATATTCATTTTAGGGTATCTGAGTATTGATTACAAACGCTGTTTGACTTTTTTCGACGAACTTTACCGGTACTTTTGGGATATTGTTTGTCTGCATGGATGAACGCCTTTGGGCAGGTGGATGACTGAACAAAATGCGCCAACCAAACTGAGATTTATGGATATAAAGAGGGAATTTATCGAACAAAATGACCTTTTATTTTGTAAACGGGACGCTTGGGTATGCCATCAGATGAAGCTCTTCAAAGGTAAGCGATTTATTTTATGCTATTTTTATGAGTTTTGTGACACTTCTGCTGGTTATGTTATTATGCTAATTGAATATTTGAGCGGGGCGCTGTCCTCAGACAATCAAATGTTCTGCTTTCGCCGTGAAGCCTTTTTGAAATCTGACAACGCTGTTAGATTAACAAGATTCTATGCTTTTGAATGGTGTGCAACACTTTTCATGAATGTTTGAAATGAATATTTCTGTAATTTGAATTTGGCGCTCTGCATTTCACCGGATGTTGGCAAAATTGAACTTGTTCACGGGATTGGATCCCTAAGAGGTTAAACACCTCATACAAATGTGCCGTTTGGAACAACTTAGAAATTTGAAGTTTTCCGAAACATGGACGTCTAATTCTGACGAGAGACTGTGAGAACTGGTTGACATACATATACAGTACCAGTCCAAAGTTTGGACACACCTACTCATTCAAGGGTTTTTCTTTTTCTTTATTTTTACTATTTTCTACATTGTAGAATAATAGTAAAGACATCAAAACTATGAAATAACACATATGGAATCATATAGTAACCAAACAAGTGTTAAACAAATCTAAATATATTCAATATTTTAGATTTTTCAAAGTAGCCACCCTTTGCCTCGATGACAGCTTTGCACACTCTTGGCATTCTCTCAACCAGCTTCACCTTCACAGTCTTGAAGGAGTTCCTACATACGCTGAGCACTTGTTGCTTTTCCTTCACTCCGCGGAGGTGTGTTGGGTCATTGTCCTGTTGAAAAACAAATGATAGTCCCACTAAGTGCAAACCAGATGGGATGGTGTATCGTTGCAGAATGCTCCGGAAGCCATGCTGGTTAAGTGTGCCTTAAATCACTGACAGTGTCACCAGCAAAGCACCCCCACATCACCACACCTCCTCCTCCATACTTCACGGTGGAAACCACACATGCGGAGATCATCTGTTCACCTACTCTGCGTCAAGTTTGGACGCATCAGACCAAAGGACAGATTTCCACCAGTCTAATGTCCATTGCTTGTGTTTCTTAGTCCAAGCAAGTCTGTTCTTCTTATTGATGTCCTTTAGTAGTGGTTTCTTTGCAGCAATTCGACCATGAAGGCCTGATTTCACCAGTCTCCTCTGAACAGTTGATGTTGAGATGTGTCTGTTACTTGAACTCTGTGAAGCATTTATTTGGGCTGCAATTTTTGAGGCTGGTAACTCTAATGAACTTTTCCTCTGCAGCAGAGGTAACTCTGGGTCTTCCTTTCCTGTGGCAGTCCTCATGCGAGCCAGTTTCATCATAGCGCATTGTGTTTTTTTTGCAACTACACTTGAAGAAGCTGACCTTCATTTCTTAAAGTGATGATGGACTGTTGTTTCTCTTTGCTTATTTGAGCTGTTCTTGCCATAATATGGACTTGGTCTTTTACCAAATAGGGCTATCTTCTGTATACCAACTCTACCTCGTCACAACACAACTGATTGGCTCAAACGCATTAAGAAGGAAATAAATTCCACAAATTAACTTTTAACAAAGCACACCTGTTAATTGAAATGCATTCCAGGTGACTATCTCATGAAGCTGGTTGAGAGAATGCCAAGAGTGTGCAAAGCTGTCATCAAGGCCAAGGGTGGCTACTTGAAGAATCTCAAATATGAACTACACTTTTTTGGTTACTACATGATTCCATATGTATGATTTCATAGTTAAAAAAAATATGGCATGGGTCCCTAGATCCTCAAAAGGTTCTACAGCTGCACCATCGAGAGCATCCTGACTGGTTGCATCACCGCCTGGTATGGCAAAGGCTCGGCATCTGACCGGAAGCCGCTACAAAGGGTAGATTCCTGCAATCCAGGACCTATATAATAGGCGGTGTCAGAGGAAAGCCCATCAAATTGTCAGACTCCAGTCACCTAAGTCATAGACTGTTTTCTCTGCTACCGCACTGCAAGTGTTACCGTCATGTCTAGGACCAAAAGGCTCCTTAACAGCATCTACCCCCAAGCCATACGACTGCTGAACAATTAATCAAATGGCCACCGGACTATTTACATTGACNCCCCCATTCGTTTTGTACACTGCTGCTACTCGCTGTTTATTATCTATGCATAGTCACTTCACCCCTACCTGCATGTACAAATTACCTCAACAAACCTGTACCCCCGCACACTGACTCGGTACCGGTACCCCCTGTATATAGCCTCGTTATTGTTATGTTATTGTGTTTACTTTTATTATTTGGTACTTTAGTCTACTTGGTAAATATTTTCTGAACTCTTCTTGAACTGCACTGTTGGTTAAACACTTCTTTGGGATCATTGTCCCATCCATGGGACGGTTGAGCTAATGTAGGCTAATGCGGTTAGTATGAGGTTGTAAGTAACAAGAACATTTCCCAGGACATAGACATATCTGATATTGGCAGAAAGCTTAAAATCTTGTTAATCTAACTGCACTGTCCAATGTACAGTAGCTATTACAGAGAAAGAATACCATGCTATTGTTTGAAGAGAGTGCACAATTTTGAACATGAAAATATATTAAATATATTAATAAACAAATTGTGAACATTTGGGCAGTCTTGATACAACATTTTGAACAGAAATGCAATGGTTCATTGGATCAGTCTAAAACTTTGCATATACACTGATATCATATAGTGGCCAAAATCTAAACTGCACCTGGGCTTGCATTTCAAAGATGATGGTATCAAAAATATACAAAAGAACGGTTGGTTTTTTATTTGTATTATATTTTACCAGATCTGTTGTGTTATATTCTACTACATTCCTTTCACATTTCCACAAACTTCACATTGTTTCCTTTCAAATGGTATCAAGAATTAGCATATACTTGCTTCAGGGCCTGAGCTACAGGTAGTTCGATTTGGGTATGTTATTTTAGGCAAAAATTGAAAAAAAGGGGCGGATCCTTAAGTAAGCATTTCACAGTGAGGTCTACACTTGTTGTATTCGGCACATGTGACACATGAAGTGTGATTTGATTTGATTTCACTATTATTCTACAATGTAGAAAGTAGTGAAAATAAATAAAAACCCTTGAAAGAGTAGGTGTGTCCAAAGTTTGGACTGGTGCTGTATGTGCTATACAAGTTGTTGTTCAGCCAGAGAGAGACTGTAGGAGGAGAAAATACATTACAACTATGCTGTGAAAAAGAGAGAGAGAGAAAGAGAGAGAGAGTGAAACAGAAAGAGAGTGAGGGAGGGAGGGAGAGAGATAGGGGGATAGAGGGAGAGCGAGAGAGTGAGAGAGAGAAAGAGAGAGAGAGTAAGGGAGATAGGGGACCAAGGGAGAGAGAGAGAGACAGAGAGAGAAAGAGAAAGAGAGATTGGTGCTGCTGTGTCTCCCACTAAAGAGGGGTTACAGCAGCACCTAGATCGTCTTTACAGATTCTTTCAGACCTGGGCTCTAACCTAAAAAAAACAAATATAATGATATTCCAAAAAAGGTCCGGAAATCAGGATGACAAATATAAATTCTATTTGGACACAGTTCTATTAGAACACACCAAAAACTACACATATCTAGGACTAAATATCCGCAACACAGGTAGCTTTCACATGGCTGTGAATGAGCTGAGAGACAACGCAAGAAGAGCATTCTATGCCATTAAAAGGAACATTAAAATCGAAATTCCAATTAGAATCTGGCTCAAAATTGTCCAATCAGTTATAGAACCAATTGCTCTATATGGCAGCGAGGTACGGGGCCCAATCTCTAACAAGGAATTTACCAAATGGGACAAACATCAAATTGAAATACTGCATGCAGAGTTTTGCAAGACTGTATTGCAAGTGCAAAGAAAAACTCCAAATAACACATGTAGAGCAGAATTGGGCCAATACCCCCTCCTCATTCGAATAGAAAAAAGAGCCATCAAATTTTACAACCATCTAAAAACAAGTGACCTCAAAACATTCCATCACACAGCTCTACAATGTCAAGAGATGAAACAAGAGAAGAGTCCCCTCAGCCAGCTGGTTCTGAGGCTCAGTTCACTAACCCAAACCAACCCCATAGAGCCTCAGGACAGCACTCAGAAAATCTGGCCCAACCAAATCATCACAAAACAAAAATAAAAATATATCACCTATTGGAAAGACACCACAAAAAATCTAAGTAAACTTCAATGCTATTTGGCTCTAAATAGACAGTAAATGGTGGCAGACTATCTGACCACTGTGACTGATAGAAAACTGAGGAAAACACTGACTAGGTACAGACTCAGTGAGCACAGTCTGGCTATAGAGACCGGTCGTCACAGACAGACCTGGCTGCCCAGAGAGGACAGGCTGTGCTCACTCTGCTCCAGGGGAGAGGTAGAGACAGAGCTGCATTTCCTACTACACTGTGACAAATACTCAGACCTAAGAGAATCTTTCTTTCCCAAAATTATAACTCAATACAAAGAATTTGAAACTATAATAGATGAAGAAAAAATCGAATATTTATTGGGTGAAAAGCCCAAATGTTTTGGCAGCCAAATATGTGTCCTCCTGCCACAACCTGAGGGACAGCCAGTGAAAAGTGTCATGTAATGTGGATAATATTTCCCATCTTGTTTTGTTTTGTCATGTGTCTTCTCAGTCATGTTGACACTGGTCTACTACCATTGCTTTAATGTATTGTTGTTCTCATTAACATTGTTGTTGTTGTTAATGGTAATCCCATGTCCACTACTTCTACTATTAATATTGCTGTTGGTCCCACCATTTATTTATATATATATATACTTTGACAATGTAAGTAATAATAATAACTTGCCATGTCAATAAAGTGAATTGAATTGAGAGAGAAGGGGGGCAGAAGGAGAGAGAGAGAAGGAGGGGGCAAGAGCGAAAGAGAGAGAGAGACATGACCAAAAACATGCAGTACCATATAACATAATACATCACTATCTCCTTATGAAACAGGTACTGTATCCTTACATGAACTGTTTACAGCCAATACCTGTTTAAATCACACTCTCACATGTATCCACTAACCAACTCACTTTCCACTTACAATTACTCCACCCTTTCTCTCTCTCTCTCTCTCTCTCTCTCTCTCTCTCCATTACCCCCACTCTCTATCTCTCTCTCACTCACTCTCTCTCTCCCTGTATCCTTCCCATCTGCCTGTCTGTCTCTGTCGCTCTCTCTCTTTCTCTCTCCCTTCCTCTCTCTGCCCTGTGGTTCTCTCTCTCTCATTACCAGGTTGCTGTAGCTCCATGTTGGCTAAACACCTGCTAAGGCTGACCCCTGTGTACCTGTCACAGAGAAACAAGCTGTTATGTCTTTCTCTCCTCCACTAGGTGTATCACTCCTTCCTCCTCTCCTCTACGAGTACTGGCTCTGCTGTTCTATCCTCCTCTATCAGTCCTGGCTCTGCTGTTCTGTCCTCCTCTATCAGTCCTGGCTCTGCTGTTCTGTCCTCCTCTATCAGTCCTGGCTCTGCTGTTTTGTCCTCCTCTATCAGTCCTGGCTCTGCTGTTCTATCCTCCTCTATCAGTCCTGGCTCTGCTGTTCTGTCCTCTTTTCCATGCTGTTCCCTTATGTATGTTGGGGCGGCAGGGTAGCCTAGTGGTTAGAGCGTTGTACTAGTAACCGCGGTTGCAAGTTCAAATCCCCGAGCTGACAAGATACATATCTGTCTTTCTGCCCCTGAACAGGCAGTTAACCCACTGTTCCTAGGCCGTCATTGAAAATAAGAATGTGTTCTTAACTGACTTGCCTAGTTAAATAAAGGTAAAAATGTGTCTCACTCCAACACGTATGGTGATGGCTTTACCTACAGTGCCTTGCAAAATTATTCAGACCCATTGGATTTCTTTACATTTTGTGTTACAAAGTGAGATTCAAATGTATTTAATTGTCATTTTTCGTCAACAATCTATAGAAAATACTCTGTGATGCCAAAGTGGGATAAAAAAAAAAGATAAAGAACTACATTCATTACTAAAATATAGTCGTCAGCCCCTTGTTCATGCAAACCTCAATTAGTCCAGAAGTAAAATGTGGCTTAACAAATCACATAATACGTTATATGGACTCACTATGTGTGAAATAATAGGCGTTGACAGGATTTCCAAATGACTACCCCTTCCTCTGTCCCCCTTACATACAACATCGGTAAGGTCCCTCAGTCAAGTCCTGAATTTAAGCAAAGATTCAACTAGAATCACCAGGGAGCTGTTTGAAACCTTCATAAAGAAGAGCAGTGATTGGTAGATAGGTAGAAATAACAAATCAGACATAGAATATATCTTTAAGCATGATCAAGGAAATGTTTAATTTTATTAAACCTTTAGTTAACTAGGCAAGTCAGTTAAGAACAAATTCTTATTTACAATGACAGGTTACCCCGGCCAAACCCTAACAATGCTGGGCCAATTGTGCACCACCCTATGGGACTCACAATCACAGCCAGTTGTTATACAGCCTGGAATTGAACCAGGGTCTGCAATGACACCTCTAGCATTCAGATGCAGTGCCTAAGACCGCTGTGCCACTCGGGAGCCCACCAATAATTATGCTGTGGATTATGTATTAAACCACCCAGACACCTCAAAGATACAGTCGTCCTTCTGAACTGAGCTGCAGGACAGGAAGGAAACCACTCAGGGATGTTACCATGAGGCCATTGGTGATTTTAAAACAGCTACGGAGTTCAATGGCTGTGATGGGAGAAAAACTGAGGATGAATCAAGAACATTGTAGTGACTCCACAATAATGACCTAAATGACAGAGTGAAAAGAAGAATAAACATTTACAGAATACAAATATTCCAAAACATGCATCCTGTTTGCATCAAGGTATTGAAGTAATACTGAAAGAACAACACTGCAAGGGAATACAGTTTTTAGCCTAAATGCAAAGCCTTTTGTTTGAGGTAAATCCAACACAACACTGAGGAACTGCCTCCTTATTTTCTAGCACGGTGGTGGCTGCAGCATGGTATGGGTATGCTTGACATTGGCAAATACTGGGGAGTTTGTCAGGATGAAAAGAAACAGGACGGAGCTAAGTACAGGAAAAATCCTAGAGGAAAAACTGCTTCAGTCTGCATTCCACCAGACACTGGGAAAGGAATTGACCTTTCAGCAGGACATTAACCTACAACACAAGCCAAATCTACACTGGAGTTGCTTACCAAGAAGACAGTGAATGTTCCTGAGTGGCCAAGCTACAGTTTTGATTTAAACCTGCTTGGAATCTATGGCAATACTTGAAAATTGCTGCCTATGCATGATCCCCAACATCTTGACAGATCTTGAATCATTTTTGAAAATAATACTGTTTTTTTACAATCGCTAGGACCCATTTCTCAAAACTTAGGTCACTGTTCACACTGTTCTCCTAACCAACTTTCAGCTTGGCACAGCAGTTCATTTCACATCCAAAATGCACTAAAAGTACCACAACACTTCATACATGTCTCACATCAAATCATTCTTCCATAACACTAGCAGAGGTTGTCACCCAACAAGCACACTTTGTCACTCATAAAACAATGACCTAAAAAACACTAACAGCAGGTAGCATTACACAGTGTTTTATTTTGTCAAATGTCTTTACATAACAAGACTGACACCTCTCTACTGTTTAGAGTTCACTGCAGTATATGGTACAGGAATGAGTCAGACATGATGCAATATGCTTCAATATGTTTTATGTCATTTTCTGGCATTGAGTGACTCCAAAATACAAGAATTTGTATATACACCATCTACAGATACAGTAGCAATGCTAGTCAAACCTGACTTCTGCATTTGGCCACAGGTTCTCATCCACATCACATCTTATGTCATCTTGGGCAATACACCTAGGAAAGAATCTTTTGGCATGCCTGGTCCATCCCTGGCAATCTTCTGCAGATATGTCCAGGCATCTAGCACTTATTGCGTCCAGGAGGGACATTTGATCATGTGGATGGTGGTCATCAAACTTCCACCTCCATGAGGAAAAATGACACCATCCTGGGATGGGCTGCATACCGCTCTGTGACTGCACGAGAGTGGGGAAATGCCACATTGCCCCATACAATTAGGGAGAGAGAGAGACAGAGTGAGACAGAGAAAGAGAGAGAGAGAGAAGGGGGGCAGAATGAGAGAGAGAGAAGGAGGGGGTGAGAGCGAAAGAGAGAGAGACATGATCCAAAACATGCGTTGGCCGATTTCGCCTCACTGCAACCCTTTCCTCACCTGGCACAACCCTTCCATAGAGGTCATCCAGGAATGAAATGAGACGCTCGGTGCCGTATGACCCAAATAGCGGTTTGTGCAACAGCAATCCATCAGAGGATATTGCTGCACACATTGTGATGTTGGCACCCCTCTGGCCGGGACATCCACTTTGGCTCTTTTCCCAATCACATTCCTTCCTCGCCGCCATGTTTTGGCCAAGTTGAAACTAGCCTCTTCCACAAAGATGAATATGTGGGGTGTTTGCCTGGCTTCAATCTCCATGACTCTCTAAAATAAGTCCACAAGGCAACATAAGAGTTAGGCTATTATAGTAGTTTACATTATACCTAAAAACATGCCATTGTGTGCCTCTGCCGTTTGGTTTTGTTCAAAACCAGATCTGTATTTTATAGTCATCTTACCTGGACATATTGGTTCCTGAGTTGCTTGACTCATTCAGAGTTCCTCTCAAAGGGGACAGTGTACAACTGCTTCATCCTGACTTGATGTGGTTCAGGACTCTAATGCTTACATTGTGAATATTTGTAATATTGTCTGCCAATACTCTGTCCAGAATATCTGAGTTTTATGCCATTGTTTCTGATGACCATATCAACGATTGCAGTTTCTTGCACAGCAGTGGAAGTCCTACCTCTCCCGCCTGTGGGAGGTAACAGTTGGGTCCCAAGCAGAAATACAAAAACAATTACACACAAGTGGGCTTGGAGGCTTTCGCACAATTTACTTCTGTAATGTGCAGTTCAGTCAGATGTCCTTGCAGAATAATGCACATTTTACCTGTTGTTTTGCCGGAAATGTCTCACAATAGATGCCACTGTTGAGGGTAGTGGCTGCACTCTCAGACCAGCCTCTCATTGATAGACCAGGATTTATTACATGATCAATTATAGTAGCCCTGATCTCATCTGAGACTACAGCTCTTGATCTTCCTCTCAGTCTTCTTCCACCACGCATGCGTACTCCTCTCCCTCTCCCTCTCCCAGCCACTCTTCTTCCTCTGTCAGCCACTTCTCTATCTCTGGCTGGGTCCATGTTAACATTACAGTACAGCATTATTCCTAAGATGTCCCCTTTTGAATAGATGGTAATGAAATTGCTGTCTTGTTCAATGCTGTGTTATGTTAGGTTTTGAACTTAAGTTTTAACAGTTTTGAAAAGAGTATGTAAACATGTTCAAATTGGCCTGTAGGTACATAGAGTTTTGGTGGTGGTTGTGTCTCAGTGAGAAAAGAATTCATGACATTTGAAAGATGTTGAATGCTTTTTGTGCCAAAGCAATGAAAAATGATCCACAGTTTAGCCCAAAGAGACTGCTGTTGTGCTCACTGTGTGAAGAGTTTTGAAAAAGTGACCTAAGTATTGAGAAATGGGTCCTAGAGATTGTAAAAAAAAAACTGTAAATAGGCAAATATTGCACATTCCAGGTGTGCAAAGCTCTTATAGACTTACCCAAGAAGACTCACAGCTGTAATCGCTGCAGAAGGTTATTCTAACTCAGAGAGAAGAATAGTTATGCAATGACTACATTTGAGTTAAAACATCTTTAATATTGTATTATATATATATATATATATATATATCATTTTTCTTCCTCTTTGACATTAGAGTATTTTGTGTAGATTATTGACAAAAAATAATAAACATTTCATTCCATTTTAAACCCACTATGTAATACAATAAAATGTGACGAAATGCAAGGGGTCTGAATACTTTTGCCAGGCACTGTAAGTATGGAGAAAAAACTAATCACGTAGAACATTTGATGTTGTTTGTGTATGGGGATGTGTAAGGGTGTCACATCCTACATGTGTAAGAGCCACATCACTTGTGTGTGTGTGTGTGTGTGTGTCTGTGCGCGTGTGTGTGCGTGTGCATGTGCGTGTGTGCGCACGTGTGTGTGTGCAGACTGATTGACTTTGCGTATCCCCACCAGCCTTCTGTTTCATTATCAGTGTGTGATGGGGAAGGGAGAGGTCAGGTGGGGTCCTGTCTGTCTGTCTCAGATTAATCCTCAGGGCGGAGCATTGCCCACTAATCATTACTGTATGTAGACAGGTGTGTTTGTGTGTGTGTGTCTGTGTGGGTGTGTGTCTGTCTGTCTGTGTGTGTGTGTGTGTGTGTGTGTGT